>ML815819.1:48943-62662 GCA_009831015.1 Picea engelmannii
ACATGATCAATCCACAATGGGGATTGATCCAATGAATAATATATCAAATAATAATAAGAATACACTTTGCAGTTACATCATTTCAACAGCCACCTCATCCACACGCCCTCCATTTAATTAATTAATTGTCATTTAATGCTTTTAACCATGGAAAGTGCACCCCCAAATTAATTATGCCACCCAGCTGCCACATGTCACACTGCATCACTACCAAATGTCAAAATCTGACCCTGCCACTTGTCACCTTTGGAGGCGTATTAAAAATAGGGGTCTAGCTCCTAAAAAATAGGAAACTATCAAAAACATCCATGATGACTAGGAGAACACCGCCATGTGTCAAATGTCTAAAAATAGAATCTCACCACATGTCAATGGTATCATACTCATCGCATTTGATTTTCCATGAGGATTCTAAATATGCGATCAAAATTGACATGCGAGCTCTGGTGCTCCACCTGCTAAAAATAGAAAATGCTGACAAGTCATCTCGAAAAAGGTCCAAAAGACTTAGAATGTCTGAAGGATCAATATTGTACACTCATAATCCTAATCTAAGGCCTAGCACTCAACCTACTAAAAATAGAAAGTATATGAATGATCCCCAGAAAAATGCCATTGAGCTCAATATCATGCAAGGACCAACACTGTATGCTCAAAACTGTCAAATGAGTCTCTTGGTCACTATCTCCTAAAAAGTAGGGTCACCTGCTATAAATAGACATCTCTCTCAAATACATGGGAAACTATGCTAACTTTATCTTTGAAGCAAAAACAACCATAACACCAGTCTTGTACCTGTCCCTGATGGGAACCAACCTCTGGCTCACAACTGCTAAAACTCTAGGAAAATCTCTGAATGTCAGCCCAAATAGTGTATGTTGGCTCTTAACCCTTAGGATCTCCAGGGAGAAAATCCAGGGATTAACAAAACCCTCATAGCCACAATCATTCCTAACACGGATATTTCGCCTAAAGGAACAATGAAGAGTGGAACAAACATTTTGACCAATGCAGGGCACAACGAAAATGAAGTTGAAGATACACGAAGTACAAGAAATGCTTATATTTATCCATCTAGGGCAGAAATTAGACAGTGATAAACAGTGAAGATTAATTAACCATATGGTGGTTTGGCTCTCATATGTAGGTAAGACAACCATCATTTATCAATGTCAGTATTTGGCAAAATTAACCAAATTTAATCTGCCACTTTCATGCTCATTGATTTTCAAACTTCTTCCATTAAATCCGACGAATCTTGTGACATTGGCTAAAAGTATTTTGAAAACGAAAATGTACCCAAGCTAGGAGAACTTGGACCCCATTCAACTAGGGATCTTGGTTTACTTTAGTTCTTGTATTGTTTCAACAAAGAGATGAAATGGCATGCCCAGTGAATGAACTGCATAAGCCTTGTCATGATCTTCCCCATCTTTAATCATTATATGTGCATTATTTAACGAGTGAGGATGAGGAATTGATGGATTCACCTTATTGTCGATGATAGTCTCATTTTGAACGCCTATTAATTTTCAGTATTAAAGCTTCTTTAACTAAATAGAAATATTATGTACATAGCTTTAATATAAAAAAAGGGCGAGCTCCTTGCAAAAAACTATCAAAACTCAAACCTAGTGGTTGGCTAATGCCAAAACACCTGAAGCAATAAAATGTGTCCAAAATAACAAAATCAAAATGTCCAAAAACCATAAGGTAAACAACTTAGTCATAACCACTAGGAAACAATAATGCAAGCAATAGGAGGGGCTCATCAAGGGTAGATGCCCATCCAATCACTAGGGAACATCATCCATGCATTGCTCCCATCCATCATTCACTTCTCTGGGAGACTTGGAGTTCTCTAATAAGGGCAAGGTCACAATCTTACTTATCAGTCTTGGTTAAGGCAAGAGGCCAACTACACCCCCACTCCTTTGTTCTCGACCTGCTTGCTTTCCCAAGGGCAGCTTTATTAATTTGAGTTAATAGTGTGTTATTTTGGGTTCTAACTCTAATGTTCACTAGTCACGGTTTTGTTTGTTTTGCCACATATCGTTGCCACCATCCATGACTACCATTAATGGACTTTATTATGTACATCATTATTTTAACCTAATGTCGATACCCCAATCACGAATCAAATCGATCCAAAGAAGAATGTTGGGCCAAAGGCATAAGATGAAGAATCAGTGTCAGCATCCACTATACAATCTACGAGGTCTCTATGATGTATGAAAGAGGAGACCGACCAATCCAACAAAAGAACCCCAAGATCCACCTAGCAAAACAAACAAGCATTGTTATTTAGGCAATTGATGCCATCATAATGTAGTGCAAGTGCAAAGATGAATATTTGGTGTCTCTTCTGTGACCCCTTTTGATTTTTTGCTAAATTTTTTCTTACAAATTGTGTTGTGTAAAAATTGAAGCAATCAATGTTTTGTCATGAAGAACCACGCAAAAGTGAACATTCTTTGAGCAACAATAGCAATTGTGCCACAATAAGGAACACAACAAGATGAATGTGCCTTTCACACAAAAAAGCAAGTAAACTTTTTAGAGTTGTAGCATCCACAGTGGTTCCTAGTGGAATTGATGGATTTGTTATCAAAATCCCCTTCACTTCTATCTTTTGAGATCAAGGTCGAGGATTGGTTGTTTTAAGGGCCTAGTGGCAAGACTGGAAATGGAATAGATCCAAAGCCTTCACTAAGTATAAGTTTGTTGCTGATTGGAAATGGAATGACAACACTTCATATTGCCTTAACAAATTTTGGAGTGTTCAATCTAAGAAAAAAACTTGCTTGTTTAAGCATAGAATCTTACAGAAGTTGGGATTGAAAAGTAATAATGTATTTTGCATGCTCTTTAATCATGGGGGACTACCTCGTTTATGGATAGAAGACTCACTCACTTGGGTACCCAAAATCTGAAGCATCCTCATTGTGGGCAGGCTAAAATAGACACCTTTTCTAGTTGTGTCCCCTTACTCAATTTGCATGTAGTGTGTTGAGTCACTTTGTGGTCAAATTATCCTATCTTCCATTTCCTAGAAAATCGTTCTCCTAGAATATAAACTTCCTTAAGCTATAGATTTCCAATGTAACTGGCTTTTTCTTCGTGTTGAAATACATTTCTTCTTGTTGAAGAGGTGAAATGATGTTAAATTTAATTAGAGGGGGCCTTATCAAGACTTCTCATAAGTCGCGGCTTAACAACTTTACCCTATGCAACCTTGTCCTTGTAGATTAAAACAAGTGGAGATGGGCCATTTATAACACCTACTTATTTTTGGGGTGGGCCCCCTACAATATGAGTAGGGAACCACCTACACATCCCTAGCTCAATCAAGCTACTCCAAGGAGGAGTGTGGACCACGTCACAGGGTTGGTCATGCAATTAGAGAGAGGCGTGAGCGAAGGAACAATTGGCCTTCCCCACTAATCCAACAAAAATCTACTATGTCTCATACTATCTCAAAAACAAAGAAGCCTCTTGAACTTGGCAATGAATGATGGCATTATACTTGATCCTAACCTTCTTGGATGTGCTTAAAAAATAAAGCAAAACCTTGCAATAATACTCTTTTAACACCTTTAGGGATGACTTTTATAATCCCAGCAACATTAATAGTCCCCCATACCACCTCCCTTTATAACTTCTTGGCACACTTTCAAATAAGCAATGTCCACCACATGCCACATTTGCTTGCAAAATTCTATCAAAAAACCACCAGGACGTGGGGATTTCTCATTCTTGATTTCCTTCATGCCTACCTCCAATTCATCCAAGTCAAGCTCTCTATATAGATAGTTCCTCTCAAGGGCCTCAACTCTCTGGATAACAAACCTAATGGACAAGCTCCAAGGCAAACTCCTATAATGGGTCAAATCCTACATAATGAAAATCCTCTTAAAATGATCTTCAAATGGGATTTCTCATTCTTGATTTCCTTCATGGCTACCCCCAATTATTCCAAGTCAAGCTCTCTCGAGAGATAGTTCCTCTCAAAGGACTCAACTTGATGAGATTTCTCATTCTTAATTTCCTTCATGGATACTTCCAATTCATTCAAGTCAAGTAGTCTAGAGAGATAGTTCCTCTCAAGGGCCTCGACTCTAGCGAACAACCTAATGGACAAGCTCCAAATCAAACACCAACTGCAATGGGTCAAATCCTATAGAAGTGAAAATCCTTTGAAAATGATCTTCAAATATCTGTCGAATTTCCACCCCATCCTCTATAAGGTTACCGATAGGGTTTCGTAAGGCTAGGATCCTCTCGGATTTGTGTTGGTGCTTTAGGTGTTGAAAATAGAATCAATAGGCACGCGACTATCCATTGCAGATGCCCCCTAATCCTAGCACCTTTGACCTTGTACTTTTCGAACTCCCAGCACTACTTGAATCAAATGTGGAAGTGCATAAGACTTGGGGGGTGATAATTCGATATTTGGGCACCTCTTTTGGCATACAGATTTCTCTTGCTTGGTCCATTCTCAACTTGCTAGGAGAATTACAATTTCAACTAGGATGTTAGCAACAAGATATTTGTATTACTTCTCATCACTTTACCCTTCTCACTAGTCTATAAAGCCCTCAAGCATGTGCTTTGAAGTTTTCTAAGGCAAACAATTAGGGTCAAAGAGGCTCCCCCTTTGACAACTTGGGACATATGTACCTAACCCTAAGCTCAAGGGGGTTTGGGCCTTCCTTATGTAAAAGCCCAGGGAGTGACCCTTGCCAACAAATGGAGGATATGAAAGACTGGAAGGAGATGCCCCTTGGTAGGTCTTGGTGCGTCATAGAATTTAGCACGCTTAACATACTATAGGGATTAAATGTCCTTTTCAAATTGTTGCATTATTGGTAATGTGAAAGGCATTTGTGACCTCGGGTTCAATTTAGCTCAAGTAGGTGGCTTGGCAAGAGGTGATTCCGCTCAAGAAGGTGTTGTGGACAGCTTGGCAAGCAAGAGGTTAGCAATTATGTGTCATTTTCACCATATAATTATGCCAATGCCTTTGATGGTGTGGGAACAGATCTTGCCACTAAACCAAATCACTCTTTGTCAAATAGAAGTACTTAAACTACACAATCAATCATTCTTTTTCCTGGAAAGTAATCAAACACAAATAAATCCACTGACATTCAAGAAAAACTTCAACTTGCACTACAAAATGAGGCATCATCATTCAAAGGGAGGCCAACTTATACTAGCCATCCAATATACCAATTATGTAAAGGACAATGTGATCAATCAATCATGAAATGCACACAAAGCAGAAGTATGAGAAAGAGAGAGCGTGTGTCCTTCAAAACTGTACCTGTTATTGTATTGTCTATGAAAGCTCATATCAGATTAACATCATTCAAGGGATGATTTTATGCCTGCATGGTGGAAATCAAGCTTCCCTGCATTGCAAAAGCCTAAATGAAGACTTCCTTTCACTTAAACCAGATAACACTAACCATTAAACTTTGCTTAATCCAACAAACTACCTAAATTTGATATACAGGCATGCAATGAAAAAATAGAAAAATAACAAATAGCTCTAGAGATTATTTGATATTTCACACCTGATGGAACAAAACCAAGCAATGTAGTGCTGGGTAAGAGTACAGCCCTGTTTACTCTCTTAACACCAGCTCTACTTCTTGACAGTCACAGGAACCCTCATGTACCCAATCAAGATTTTATTAGAAGACCTACAACAAGAAAGCCATTTCAGAACAACTAGATACCCAGCTGACAACGAAAATACTCCAAGATCCTTTATGCTAAATGCTTAAAATAAATCCTTTTAAATACCTTGTATTCATTCCTGCTATTACCTCTAATCACCAAATCATCTACGTATAGATTGATAATAGCAATACCATTTTTGCTATCATTCTTGACGTAAATATTAGAATATGAAACACTTTCAAAATCCTTTTATTTCTGAAATATTGACCAACCTTTGTATACCTGAAACTTGGTGCCTATTTTGGTCCATAAAATGCCTTTTTTCAATTTACATACCATATTGATATATTATTTTCCCTAACCAACAAATGCATGTTTGTTCGAGATATACAACTTCGAGCTTTCAATTCAAAAAAGAAGATTTAACGTCCATCTAATGCAGTTCCTATTCGAGATAGTATTAAACAGATTCCACGTGTCCATAGATGAGTACAAGTAATACTAACATTAAATTACAGGAAACGGGATGAATTATGATTTTTAAGTACAATAAGGTGTTTGAGGCCTGCAACCAGTCAACTCCAACAAATTCTCCATTAGCTATAACATTCAAGCCTGTGAAAAAGTGTGAAAAAAAGACATCACAAATATTGCATATAAAAGACCAATTAGTGCACAAGTCCCAATGAAGGGAATAAAATGGAATCAATACCAGTAGATTCCAAAGGTGTGCCGCAAAGAAAATATAATGATAAAATTTCTGAAGCAAGAGGCACTCCCAGAAAAAGCAGTATGGTATTAGCTTGAACACAAAAATTTMTGATCCCTTAAATTAGGTCTGTTCAAATGAGAAAGCAATAGCACGGTCAACATGCATTCACAAAGTGGCTGCATTAACCATAYAGCAAAACAACATATAGTATGTCAAATGGTCCTGCAGCTTATGCTTGCATTTTTCTTCTGAGCACCCATTCTATGAGGATAAAAACTCACTAAGAGATCGCATAAGCGTCCCCTTAGATACTCCACCTAAGACTTCTACCACTAAAAACATGTATTGCAAAATCAAGCCGAGASCATATTTGAAAAATAAGAGCACCGTGCGCAASGTACTCGCTCCTACACATCTGCATCGACATCCTTCTCTTCATCTGGCTTGGCGGCAGTTTCTTCCTCTGCTGGAGGGGGCACCTGCTCTTCCTCGGGAAGAGGTTCCTCCACATAATCGTTCTCAAATGCATCAGTAGGAACCTCGTATATTCTCACCTGAGGCTTTGAAGGATCTTTAACAAATACGTATTTTCCTTCATTCAGTTTTAGACAGAGATCAACAATCGATTTCACAATACCCCACATATTGGAAGTGTTCAAATTAATCTGCATAGCAAATTCCTTTGGCTTGTATCCCTGAACACTCAAAATAACATGGTTGAAGTGATCACGAGGGTGAATTCGAGACACATAACCCAGCTTCATAACATCCGCACTTGCAAGAAGAGCTTGAGCTGTCCATTTTGCAAGTTTGTTGGCATTGTTCTTGAGCTCAGTTGCCAAAACAGCACCTCGTTGAGTTTCCAGTTTCTGGCGCCAATCAACTCCAGAATACTTTGGATCAAATTCATTCAGAGCATTCAAAGTGAGGAACTGTGTGTTGCCCCTTAAATCCAAAACACTGTGAACTTCGCATCTTGCAACCAGTAATACATCCTCATCCAATTTCCAGCGCCTGTACCGATAGGCAACAGATGCTACCTCCTCTCCCTCTGAGGCAAATGGATTGGGCTCCTCAAACTCCACCTTATTGCCATCTCTAATCAGGACCTGCTGTGAGAAGTTCTGGTTGATATACGCCGCCTCGACACTCAGAGAATGTGCAGAGTTGATATCTTCCTTTGCCTCTGGCAAAGGCTCCTGGGATGTCTCATTTACAGACAACAAATCCAGCTGAGACCCATCTCTCTTGTCAAAGAACAGCTTGCTGCCCACCTTCTGAACTACAATGTCCCATGAATAGACTGACCGTGGAGCACACATCAATGTAGCCAGGATTGCATCTGTGGCAAATACAGTGGCCTTATCCTCACTTGCAAGTCGCCTGATAACAGGATCGTCTGTAGTGGTTACCTTGAAGAAGTTCCGGTTCTTGAAACGCTCCAGGCGCTTCTCGCTCTTCGGTGTGACTCGATCATACACCCTATCATAATATTCAAGAGCACCACACATCACTAGATCCTCCGGTTCACCAACGCTGTAACTCAATTTGGAAAAAGTGGTGAACGGAATCTGATCCAGCATGGTCCACTCAGGCTGAATATCCACAGAACTTTTGAACACGGCCGCTTCCCTGCGTTGCATATTGTTCCTGTTTTGATGGTAAAACCGATCCCGGCGCTGGCGCTCCTTCTCAGCCTCCCGTTTCTTAGCCTCAACCTCTTCATCCTTTCTCTGAGGAAGCTGCCTCTGCTGCTGGAACCTCCACCTTGGGCCAAACCTGGGCTTTGGAGGGGGTTTTCCATCCACCAAACGAAATGATTCCTCGTCCGCCTCATCAAAAACAAAATCAAAAACACTACTCTCTTGCCCGCTCCTTGCATTGGGCCGAGCATTGTAGTTACGGGTCCAATCTGCAACCCTTCCAATCCTCTCATTTTTAGAGAAAGGGGCATAGGGCACATTCTGCAGTTGGTTTTCTAGCATAACAAAGCCCTCCGGAGGCCCCCAACCATCTGAATTGTCTGCAACATTTGGTACTTTCAATTGCGGTTGCACTGTTCCAACCATGTTTTCAGATAACTAGAAAAAACCATACAAAACGAGATTTATCAGTGCTACCAACAAACCCTAAGCGAGATTTATCAGTGCTACCAGAAAACCCTAAATTAAACTGAAACCCTAGATCTCAGTGATACAGAATGCAGGAAACCCTAATTTAAACTGAAACCCTAGATCTCAGCGATATAGAATGCAGCAAACCCTACGTTAAACTGAAACCCTATATCTCCGTCATCCAAACAAACAGCAAACCCTAAACGAGCAAAAATGTCAATACCCCGGCCAGTCAAAACATAAATCCAATGTTAGAATCTTAAATGCTTAAAATGTTAAAAGGAAGACCTTGAAGTATGATTATTAGTTAAGGGGTAAAACTGGGCAAATGTTGGAACTGCGAGGCACAGAGCCACAAACTTCAGATACTATCACTTACAGGTCTTTATTTGAAGCGATACCGGTATCCAATGTTGCAGAGGTTTTTAGGTTTTTTACGTGTGCGGTGATTATCAACGATCAATAATCGCCCGTGAGTGCTTCATTGATTGCAATATATCATAGGCTGTATATCATTTTATATTCCATCATGTATATATATGGTATTAATTACGCCTAAAGGCGTATATCTATTGGAGATAGGCACAATTAATCACCTTTTAATTTAAAATTCGAATCTATGGCTAATAATTGAAAACGCTGGAATATTCTTAGTCGTCCTCCCAAATCAATGAATTGATTTACTCTTCATAACTTCTTTGTATTTTTTAATGCATGAGTTAACTTGTTTACTTTTTAACATTTACCTAATTATATTAAGAAATCACTGTACCACCATATGATTGTCACGTTTAACTGATTAACATTTAGAATTACCGCATTTAAGATTAACTTTTGGATTTCTTCAGCTTTATGTTTCAGCTGTCCGTGCGTTTCAATTCACTAGAGTGTTGTCCGTCCAGATAACTTTCGGCATTCACCAGCCGCAACACCAACCACTTTGCGGTTGTGCTAGTTATGTATATTTCAGGGTTATTGTATTTAATTGAATGTTATTATTTATGTCATAGGGTAGGGAAGTCATTCTGGAGCATGAGTGTGCGTCTCAATTAAGGAGCGAAAATGTCCAACGATCTATATGATAACACAATATGAGGATGTAAGTTGCATAAATTGGAGCTCGCAAGGGTTTGGCCGAATTGTAGTCGTCTCGTATCCTAAGGCGTTTAGCATAATATGGGGGTGGCTCGGTCCAAGTTCGAATTCTTCTCTTAACCGAGAGTTGTGTTTATGGGTTGACGATTTCTCCAATAGTTATAGTGGCAGGAGACAAGCTCTCGTAGGCTAGGGATTATAGCATTCACCTCCGTCAAACTTCGTATTATGTGTTTTCTATTCCATTAATTGGTACACTCTGTAGAATACTTAAATTGGTGTTTTCTATTCTATTAATTGGTACATTATGTAGAATACTTAAATTATAACATAAGGTTTTTTACGGAAATACCTATTATTTCAATTTTTTTATAAAACCAATACATTTTCCTATTTTCTTTATTTTCTACATTGAATTTTTTATTGGTCTATGCAGTATCATGAGATTTAATTGTCCTTGGTGTATGTTAATTTTTTAACATATTTGTTAGACTTAGAAAAATTATTTTCTCATAAATAATTTGAAAATTTTATAAACTCACCACGTACTATTCTGTTTTAATTGAATTTCTCCCACACGTACTATTCCTTTTTAATTGAATTTCTGCCAAGCATGCAGGTTCTTCTGGTTGCATGCCACTGGGCAAGTTGCATCGTCCTCGATTCTCCATCGAAATCCTCCACTCCTCTATAACTTGCAAAATTTCAACTCAATCAATGAGTATTATAATTGAACCCAAAGCCAATTCATTTCCATTCTACGAAGAAGGAAAAATTGAGCAAACTGAAAAACCAGGGAATTCTGAAAGATCGTGGACTAAGAAAAAGAAAGAGGAACAGAGAGACCTATCAGCTCTAGCAAGACCGGGAAAATGGCCAAGAGAGCCGAAATGGCCAAGAGAGACGTTGGAAGCGCACAAATCTATCTTTCCAACGAGTCAACCCACCTACGTTCACCTTCATAAGTTCACCATCTTCAATCAAATGTTGGATTGTTTGAGTAGAAAGATCTCTGGATTAACATATCTTGCAAGATAAAAATGGACTTGAGGTGCTTCTTAGTGTTGCATTCCTTTTAGTTTTTAATGCAAATTGAATAAATCTATATTTAGATTAACATCTGCATTCCAATAGATTAATGCTAAGTTTTTTTTACATTTCTTTGTTTGTCACATTTCCCTAATTTTTCTTTTGCTGAATTTTAAGAGTAATAGACCTCCTAGTTTCTCCCTTAAGAAACTCTTTGACAAGAACCCAATTTGGAAATTAACGGTAAGTAATTCATTTCTGAATGAAAAAACTCGTACATAACTTACTTAAATAATCGCCCTTATGTTATGTTATTGATTGGTGTTATTTCCAACTTCAAATATGTTGCATTTCCTCTTCACAAGTCCCACCCTTGTATAATGGCATTTTTAGTGTGTCTTATTTGATTTGGGGCAGCAGATGTAACACCCTGTTTCCCCCAAATTTGTAATTAATCCTAATATAGGAATTACCATGCTAAAGCATGATGAAAATGTGAATGTATGATGTGAATGGACCTTATGAAGAAGGTCGATGAATGTAAACAACATTATGAATTTATATTGCAGGACTGTTGAGAGGGGATGTGCAGAAAAAGAGACCACGATGGCGGTGGAAGGCACCTGGAAAGGTGGCGCTAACTCCCACCGAGAACGAATACCGTATTTGGACTCCACTGGCCTGGAGAACCAAAAGCGGCTCGCTGGCCCTGAATTTAATGTCTTGCAGGCTGGTAGGTTGATGGCTTAATGAGGGATGGGGAGGTGAACCGCCTATCCGTAGAGCCATCAGGCCTGATCAGCGCGAGGGTAATCGTGCCACACGCAACCTCGCAAGAGGATAAGGCGTGGGGATAGAAATGATTGCGGGGGGGAAGACGCAAGGGAAACTCTGGCATTACGTAGAGTGAGTGATAGCAGAGAGGAAGGATTGCAACCTTCGCTCCTGGTCACTGGCAGACAAAGAGACGCAGTCTCAAAACATCGTGGTCTCAGCTCGGGGGTGGCTAGTGGTAAATCCGTTGGGAGTCGCTACGCCTACGGTTGGGTGGAAACGAGCACCCCTCTCAGCAGTTACTTAACCCTGGTGTTATTTCTGATAAGTGTTCTGCCTTTGGCACCTTGAAATATGTGTATTTTGATAGCTATGCTCATAAGCTGCGGAACTGTGAATGTTTTCATTATAAGAATGTATGTGTGGTATTTCGATCAGTACTGGTAGTTGTATATTATATGGAAAGACTATGTATGGCTTGTGTCCTCATAAATTCATTATTTATATGCGTATTGATCTCATTCAGACTTCATGACTGGTTCCCGGGAGGACGATACCCTTATCCGCCTCAGATAATACCCTGGGTGAACCTCCCCATAGAAATACGTTCCTTGAATAACCCCTCAAGAACCCAGAAGGTAAATGTGAAGGCGTAAAGCCTTAGTAACTCTATATGAGGAGAAACGATCCTCTTAAAAACCCGAGATGGCAGCTTAAGGATGGAATATCGAATCGACAGATGAGACTTCGTCGGGAGATCTGTGGTCACTCACGACCGTCAGATCGGAAGGAAAGGAAGAAGTGTTAAGGGCCTTAACCTTGATAGGTAGTGATCGACGGATGAGATTCAGTCGGGAAATCTGCGGTCCCCCACGACCGTTAGATTAGTAGGAGAAAGTAGGGTGTTAAAGGCCTTACCACTTGGTTTTCCTGTGTCTTCGTGGGTAGTGCAGAGTTTAGGACCGTAGATCCCCACGGCCATGAGAACATTTGGACCGTTGATCTTTCCACATCCACGAAGTAGTGGAAGAATGTGCGAGGTGGGACAGATCTGAGCCGTTAGATCTTAGTTAGAAAAACTCGACAGTCGTTGGACCCGTTAAGAGATGCATGAGGGTTAAACCTTCGTGAACAGTAGGGGTAAAATCCCGACGAGAGGGTTGACACACCGGGATATCGGTACTCGGGATATCGAAATTCTCAAGGTCGAGAAAGTCGGGGCATTTCAAGTTCCGAAACAGCGAAATGATCTGGACCGTCTGTTTGTGCAGACACGTGGCGGAAATCGAGAGCCCGTCGGTATATCGGCTACCGGGGTTTTGAGTTGACAGAGAATTTCTATCATCGGGGTATCAAAAACTCTGAAATCACGAGATTGGATCAGGGTCGTCTATCAGCGGGAACACGTGGCGGAGATCCAGACCATCGGGGAAGTCCCGATAGAAAAGTCGATAGGTGCATCGAGGTTCGATATTTCGCGAGTCCTGAGGACAAGACTTCCGGAGCATCAGAAGTCGTGAAATCGCGATAGACGATCAGGACCGTCCATCTTGAGGAGGACGTGTTGAGGAGATCAAAGCATTCGGGAGGTTTCCCGAAAAGAAAGTCGTCCATCGGCATTCCGAGAGTCGGGAAATCGGGAATCCCGTGGACAAGAAGTCCTTGCAATTCGGAATCGCGAAGTCCAAAATTCAGACAAGGAAGGGAAAGCTCCATCGTGGGGGCCAGCTGTCAGCATAACGGAGAATCGGGATTCGAGGAATCGACAGTCCCGAGAACAAATGCATTTAGGCATTTGAAACCCCGAAGTCCCGATAGAAATCAGGGACCGTTGGTTTCATGGACGATCACAGTCATTGATTGCGCTAAAGGCGAAAAGGAGTTGTTAACTAATGTCATATCGGGAATCGGAGGATCGCGAGTCCTGAGGACAAATGCATTTCGGCATTGAAAATCCTGAAACCCTAATAAGCAGTGTGGTTGCGGTCGTATGGGGGAAGGTCACGTGGACCCAAGGTCTAGCCCAAAGGGCTAGCTGAAGTCAGAGCGTATTGGCTTTTGGAAGCCCAAAACCCCGAAAGCGGATAAGGTTGCGGTCTTGCGAAATAGTGGTCATATGGGCCAGGAGTTTAGCTAGGAGGGCTAGCACGTAAAGGGGCGCATCGACAAATCGGAGCTCGGGAGTTCAAGAGGACAGGAACCCTTGTCAGCAGGAATCACGAAACCCCGAAACCCGAAATTATCATCGGGGAAATGTCACCGGTGCGTGAAAAGAGGCCGTGACAGGTGCATCGGGTTTGGCAGTTC
>ML815820.1:79298-108467 GCA_009831015.1 Picea engelmannii
AGGGTTGTGGACCCCTTATCTTATGTTTTACCCTTGCTAATGTGGACAAACTATGTGAAAGACAAATTGTATAAATAGAGATCATAAGATCTCATTTTGAATCATAACTCTCCCATTGTGAGAAGTAGAGGACTGAAATTTTCACTACCCTTGAGGGTTTTTGCTATCTTGTGCCATGATATGGTGTCTCTTTGGTTGTGGAGTTGATGATTTTTATCGTGCAATCTATACTTGCCCAAAGCCCAAGGCAAGTAAGAGAGATTGGCATAACAAACAGGATATCCTATCATTATCACCTTAATAGGAAATCCCCACTTTTTAGGGATAGGCAGGGTCTACCCTAGGGGAGGCATCCCCGGTAACCTAAAGGGATGGAAAATTAGGGTTGTGGTCAAGATATATTCCCCCCTCTCACTGGTTACCAAAGTCACTAAGTTTGTGTCTAAAAGATGAGGTTAATGAAGTGTTTGATGTACCTGCCCGAAACAAGACAATATAACATGCATATACAATCATTCCAAGTACAAATATGATAATAACACCTCAATAGACAATGGACAGTGAAAATAAGTGCTAGCTGATATAAAATTACAGCAGTTAATAAGTTTACAAAAACAAATAATAAATTGTAACAACTGCAATAAAAGCTCTTCAGAATTGCTTGAAAAGACAGTGAAAAGATAACCTTTACTAAGCAGAATGATAATCAAGTGTCATAAGCAACTTTTGAAGTGTTTAGCTAGCATTCAAAGTCAATTATGTAGAAAATTTGTTGCAGATAGATGGTTGTAGAAAACATTTATAACAACAACAAGAAATTTAGCGATCTAGGCTAAATTAGTGTTAGATTTAATTAGTAATAGCTTAAGAGAATAGTGTTTGAGTGTTTGATCAACCTTCCAACAAAAGAGAGACAAGAGACTAGTGCCTTTAGGGTTTATGGAGTCAATTATATCAGCACATTAACTTGGAGAGACAACAATGATTATACTTGTCTAAAAGATAACAAGGTGGAAGCTTGAGAAGTAGTACCTTAAGTTCTCAAGCACCAAGCCTCAAAGAGAAGGTTCAACTAGGGTGTAGGCACTTCTCGGCCCTAGTGATTTCTCCTATCCTTAGACTCTTGAAAAATATTTAATGCAATAAGAACTAGAAAAAGCTTCTAAAGTGATAGCACTTTAGAGCTCTAGAAGTTTGTCTAGACAATATCTTCTCAAGCAAAACTAGAAAAATAAAGAGCAAGAAAGAAGCACCTTATGTTTCTTACTCCTAGGGTTTCAAACAAGCAATTTCATAATCTTACATATTAACAAGTAAACATACCATAGACATTTATCATGAAATGAAAATTGCAAATTTACTTACTTCACCAAGAATAATCAAGCACAAAACCCTAGATTTTCCAAAATTTCACCAAGAAATAGCCTCCAAGCAAGTGTGCCTTGGTAATTTCAGCCAATAAATCATTTAGGGAGAACATTTCAGTCCTCCCTCTTGTGAGAGGCGAGTCCTGATGTAAAAATGAGAGCACTTTATGTTTATTTATACAAAATTTTGACCTTTAATTAATTTTCAGGTCAAAATAAGGCCGACCTGGCCAATTTATAGTAAAATTCAATTTTTACATAATAAAAATTAATTAGCATCTAAAGACACCTCCAAGGGTGATGTCATGCCCTTGTAGGGTGACGTTTAGGCCTAAAGGTGGAATGTTGAGCCTAAAATGTAGGGTGCTTGGCCTCCAGAGGCCCCAGATGATGCCCACACGTGCCACCAAGCTCATAAATGCCTCCAAAATGAAAACCCTAGCTCTGGGTGACGTCTAGGGTCATGATGGTGACGTCCAGGGCCAATGTCCATGTGGAAGAGCAAGGTCCCCCTGGGTCTAGGTCTGCCAGGGTACCTCCAAAGGCATTGTCCTTCTTTTTCCCGGTGCAAATCTTCAATTTCTTCTTACCCCTAGCTGGGGTTGCAGCATCCATATGTTGGCTTTAAGCCCCCATGAAGGTCCGAGCTAATCATTCCCTCATGTGTACCTGTCCACCAGGCAAGGTCCTGCAACAACAACAAGTACGCCCTCCAGGGGTTCATAAGTCACAAGGATCATAGCATGTAAATCACATCCAATAATTAAATTACCCAAACATGTGCATCAAACCCCCTTTAACCCAGACAAATGCTCGAAGACGTTATGCAATTTGACAATTTAGGTTTGGAGAAGGTCTTAGGGTGTCCTATCGGGCCGACCTCTCTTAAGTTTGGGGTGTTTCCCAAGTGGGATCTAATCCAGGTCATGTAAATGTATGAGGTGGTACGAGTAAGTGTTTGGGCATGGGGTGCATGTAATAACAAGGAAATGTAAAGCCTTACATATGGGTGCCTTTGTAAAGGGCAAGTTGCACCTTGTCATAAATGCAATTTTTTGCTAGCCCATTCATTTCCTTTTATTCTTAGCTTTATTTATTTTGATCTTTTGCTTTTGTGCTTCAAGGGAATAGTTGAGGGCCACTATCCTGGCTTGATGACAAGAGGTGACAACGTTATCCACAAACATTTCACATAAATGAAAAGGTTGGCTTGTGATGAGAACCCCTTTCTCTTGGCTATGCCACCAAGAGCCACTACCCTGGTTTGGTGACCAGATAGGTGGTAGTGTCATACCGCTACATGCCCATGGTTATAATAGGCCAGCTCGTGATGAGACCTCCTATCCATCAACTAGTACCTTGAGTGTTTATGTATCTTATGGGTCCCCTTTTCTTACTGAGAAGATTTTCACTGCTTTCTCGGGGGTCCCTGAGCGAAGCATCTTAGAGGTTTCAACATTGGCTTTTAACTCTTGCCAGCTACTTTTACGCCTTGGGCCTTTAGCCCCTTCTTCCCAAAAGGTAAGGTACAACCCTTCCTAGCGTAGCCAATCCCAATGCCCAAACAAGGATAGGGGGGATGGAAGGAATAAGGATGGAAAGTGGTAAGTATGGAGGGAATGGACGATGAATTTTCACAGACCCACCCAGTAGCAACCCATCCTAAAAGGGAACCAACTTACTAGGGCACCGTGTTACCCTTCCAAGTATAAATGAGGCAAAGAGCATAATTTCCAAGCAAACGTCATGAAATGAAGAAGGATTCAATACAACATATTCAATTACTTCAAAAATCAGAGTGATACATACAATGATACCCGGATTCATTACCTCATGGATCAAGACCCACCGCTACTTCAGGACCAGGCTGGTGGGATGGATATTGTTGTTGGTGATGAATGGACTGCACTGAAGAAAAGAGGAGCCCTATGGGGCCATGCACAAGTCGTTTGGATCTTGGTACTCCATGTCTAGAACATGTGGGCCTCGAGATGTGATCTCCTTAGTTATCCCTAAGCTAGGGGATAACAATGATAATGATGTGTTATCTCTTGGAGGTCATTATTTTTCTATTGTGGTGGTTTATCTTGGCATCTTATGGTTTATCTTGTTGCTATTGGATTGGTAAGGATTTTACTTGTTGCTATCATTTGTAATTCAAGCTCATGGTTGATTCTGCTAAGGATAGGTAGGGAGTATAGGTGCATACACCACTACTTTAGCTCCATCATAATTTCAAGCATATAAGTATTGTTTGCAAGGCTTTGCTAAGGAAGTATAAGTGCATACACCCCTTAGTTTCAAACCCTAGCTAGGTTGCTTGCCTTGGGGAATAAGAGAATTTATACCCCCAAGGAGGTAGTTGCCTTGGCTCTTTTCCTTTGACCCCATTAACCCATAATCAAAGGCACTAATCGTTGCTTTGGAGAAATAAAACGTTGCATTGGTAAACGTGAAAGTTTCAAGTTTTGAAGTTCTCTCACTTGGAAGTTGTTCCTTGAGCCATAGGATTCCTTGCCTCATTGAGGCATCCTCTTTCTCCTACTATAACTTGTTGATGTTACAAAACTAACCTACAACCATTAGGGATGCATAAATCTAACCCTCTAACCCTATATAACTCCTAAACTAACCCTAAGAATTGACTATAAATTTGCCCTAACAAACTACTAACCCTATCGCACTTTTTGAGCTAGTTAGAAGTGATTTTCATTGGCTGAGTTTTCTGTTATAAAGCTTGGTTTGATACATACATAAGGCTGATAAATATCACTACAATAAGCTTTTGTTTCAGCCTTGATTTTGTGCTAAAGTACTACTTTATCATTGTTGAGTTAAGCTAGCTTTCACTAGTTTGTCTCTTGCTTATTTAATCATACTTTTAACACTTATTTCGCAGCCTTTGGTATCTTCTATATGTTGATATATATCATTGAATTTTTCTGCAATTAGGGACAAAAATGTTATCTTGCTTGTCCAACTAACATATTATATCATATACTTGGTTTTCTTTGTGTCTCGAGCAGGTATTAACACTTGGCATGTTACTCAAATCATTAGCAACCTTAAGCAACCCTCTAGACTCTTTTCCAAGCTTCCTTTTCCATTTAGAAACTTGACCTTTAGGGGCTTCCATTCATACATCTCACTTTTCATCTCAATTCCCCCTAGGGTCACTGAGATTCCCCCCTTGAGGTGACTATGTCACCTCTAAAGTGATGGGAACACCTGCCTAAGGTGACAATGGGTAGGTGCTCTCTTAGTTGTTGCCAACTGGTGGTTGGGTCAGGCTTCGCCCAACCTACAACTTGTGTGATAACAATAATAAAATCTTAATCTAACCCTAAAACAGTAAAAGTAGAGTATAATTTAGAAAACAATGATTGACTATTGGGATAGTGACTAGTGCCTACTATATTTTTGGGTATATGGGGTCAATTAAGGATTCCTTTAGAGATAAATGAATGGATTTTTTAGGGTGATATCTAGAGGTTGTTCACTACTAACCCTAGAATATCCTCCTAAAATATTAAGGACAATTCAAGGGAAGGTTATTCACTGGTAACCTTCCAAAAGCTTTGATAAGAAGAGCTTGTTCAAGAAAAATCCAAGAGAATGCTCAACCAACACCATAGAAACAACATTACACTTAAATGCATTCATAAACAAAACCACAAGATGAAAAGAGACCACTTACTCAAGAAATCGTTCATCCATCAAAACCCTAGCAATGAATATACATGTAGTAGTAAAGCTTCCACAAACACATCTTCTCCAAAAAATCACTCTAATTAGCCATCCATAGCATTTTTCATAAGAGTGAATGTAGAAGTAAACAAATAGTGATATATCTCCACAAGTAGCAATGATTTACATGTGGTAAGTGCTTCTCCACAAGTAGCAATGATTTACATGTGGTAAGTGCTTCTCTTATTTATATGAGAGATTTAACACCCTTCTCACACATTAGAAGCCCTAAAAACATAAAATAATGCCTTTATCTCTCTCAAACCCTAGAGATAAGGCAACAATACATAAAAAAATACATCAGACGTGACTGGATAAGTCACTAAGACCCCCACCAATGCTTCCAAGATGAAGTAAAGTGTCTCAAACATCAAATTGGCCCTCATAAATGTGCTCTAGATCTCACACATGTGGCACATGTGGCCTTATGAAGGGGACAACTCACTCCAGAGTGACGTCTGGGGGCTCAAGCGTGAAATGTTACCATGAAAGGGTGCAATGTTTGATCTCCAAGAGGTGTGTCATGTCCCCAAGAGGTGCAATGACTCATCAAAAGGTGCCAACTCCTCATCAAGAAGCCCCAACATCTCACCAAAGGTGCCCCATCATGATAAAGGTGCAATGTCCCATCATAGTAGTCCCATCATCAAAAGATGCAATCATCATGGAAAAGGTGCCACATCATCTCTCCAAGTGTAACACCCTCATGTAAAGGTCCAATGTCCTTTAGAGAAGGTGGAACACCCCCAATCAAGTGGTGGGGATGGCCTCAACAAAAGTGTGCCAATAGCCCCTCAATATCCTCCAACAGATCCAAGAGTCAACCAAGCACGTGGCTATGTGAAATCCATCATTCAAGGAGAGGCTCATGTAATCCAATGCATCATGAAGACCAAAGGCAAGGTACATAATTCATACACAACATATAAAGCAAGCCATGTCAATGTAAAATCCATTAGACAAATATCACAAAGTATCCTCTTCAAACTTCACACTAGCATACAAAGTTATACAATTTGCCAAGTTTAAGTATTGGAGGATCATTATTTCCCCCCATTAGGTGTGCTAGTACCCAAGATAAGAAGTACGTCCCAAGGAACACATCAAGGAGTATGTGAAATGACATGTGGTATGGATTGGGGTTTACTTCATTGGTGGATTTTCGTTGACATGCAAGGCCATGTACGATAGTCGTCCTCATGAGCGCCTTTGTAGAGGGAGCACTTAGGCAATGAGGTACCTTTTTCTTAGCACCATGTCTTTCCAAACCCCTGTTTGACTTTTTATTTATTGCTTCAACCTTTTTTGGCTTTTTACATTTTATTTTCTAAGTCTTTTTGTTAGGTATGCATTCATTGCACATGGCTTAGTGTCATGGCCTCTTAGCAAGGGGGTAGATCTCATGCTTCACTTCTTTCTTGGTTTTTAATACTTTGTTTTTCTTGTGTGTTTCTTTGCCTTGCATTTTGAATTAGGGATTTTTCTCTTTCTATATCATTTTTTTATAAATTTGCATCAACCTTGGGAATTCAAGCCCCTTCTTCTCGCGGGATTATGAAGCATGACCTTTTTGGGATACATGTAACAACCAACCCAAAATAAAGGACACCAAAGAAAGGATAGATGGAATATGTTATACATGGTAAGGGATAGGGATATGTTACCCCTATTAATCCCCCCCAATAGTACAATTTTTCCCCAAGAGTGACAATAATTGAATGGGAGATGATGATGAGCACCAAGGTGAAACAAGGAAAAAAGAGTAAATTCAGAGAATCATGATTCATAATCCAATTAAACCCATGATCACCATTTTCATGCCCAAAATGTTGACATTATCACTTTATATGAAGTGTTAAAACAATGTACCTTAGTGTGTAATGCACCATATCGTCTAATGTGAGTGAGTTGAGCTTGCAATGGAAGACATCGATGGGAAACTATCTATAGAGAGTCTAGAAAGTCATCATCGAAACTATTGTTTGGAAGGTGGATCATGAAGAAAAATTATCCTCTAGTTACCTCTAAAAGTGAGTGGGTAACAATCATGATAGGCCAATTATGAATAACGTGTATATTCCATGGGTTTACACAAAATCATATTTAGTTAATGGCATGAGAAGGTGTAGGATCCTCTTCACAACAAAGCAACAATCAAATGATAGAGATAAACAACTTGTGTCTATGCAATGTCCATACAACTTGGTTGATATGATTTAAGTGCTTGTCCAAAGTTTTGTTATAGATAAGTACATCATTCAAGTTGTTGGTGCCTTAATGAGTCCAATCAACATCACCAAAAACTCATATAGGCCTTGATCTTTATTTTTAAAACTTATTTTTCATATTTCATGAAGATATACTAAGACTTGTCGATACCTATATTTAAGATTTAACTTGGTGAAGTATTTTGCATCTCTCAATTTATCTAGAATATCATTAATGTGTGGGATTGAGTAACAACTTTTAATAGTGACCTTACCCATTGCATGGTAATTGATGCACATATTCCATGTTCCATCTTTCATTAGTCTACATGCTACGAGACTTCCACAAGAAGAAGAGCTCAATATGATTTGTCATTTGTCCAATAATTCCTAGATTTGCCTCTTAATTTCATCATTCTCTGATATGGATCCATGGTAAAGTTGTCCATTCAAAAATGGCACACCTATAACCAAGTCTATAGTGTATTGAACTTGACAATGCAAATGTACCCTATCGAGATCCTCGAAAACATCAATCATTATTTCTATAGAAGCATATCAAGTTGCTTATGTCGTGAAGGATAACAATAGAGGATAGTTGGGTCAGTGTCATAGTTTTGCACACACTTGTGGGTATGTAAGATTCCCAAGTGGAATTGTGTGGAATGCTTTGAGTTTATGGTTTTATGGTTGATGTGTTTTGTCAAATGATTCACAACTGTAGCTTCCTTGAGCTCGTATTGGGGTTTGATGTTGAGTTTTATAACACAAATATCTTGCAATGATGGAAATAAAATTTAACAACAATGAAGCTAATGGAAACAACAACAAAGAATAGCCACAAAACTCAAATATGTATTTATTTATTATATAGTTGACCTCAATACAATAGAAGAGAAAATCTGGAAATATATATAGAAGAATGGAAGATGTTGTTGATAGCACCTCCAAGATACAACAAAGAACAAATATATTGGCTCCCAAGAACCTCCACTAACTGCATGCAAGAGATCTACAAGATCAATTTCTTTCCCTTCCTCCAAACTAGTGTCTTCTTTGGCTGAGTTACGCCCTCACTGGCTGTAGCGAAACATGAAGATTCAATCTCCTCATATTTGACCACAAAACACCAAGAAATTGCTAAACTCATGTAAGGAAGAGTATGGCTGACCCATAATATGAATTTCCTCTGTCAAATAAGAAAGATTTGGTCCTTAGGCAATAGATCTACAACTCATAGTGCGCCCTCCTTCAATATTTTCGCCCAGGTATGATAATAATAATTATTGAAGGAGAAAAGCCCCCAAGAATTCCAAGGAAAGTCGCTCCAGCTATGGAAAATGCATGCAATGTTAAATCTCTTCAAGATCCCAACTGTAGAACCCAAATCAAACTTCCTTGGACTGAACAGTGTGCCCTTCCTGCAAAAAATCATTCAGCAGTGTGCCCTTCTTCATAGGTGATAACTGAAATGGATCAGAACTAAATATAATGGTGATGGTGGAATATTTCACCACCTTGGCCAAGCTTGGACAAGGAAAGGAGGGATATTTCACCTCCATTCTGATCTCTAGGGTTCGTCTAGCCAAAACCCTCAAAACACTCAAGTTGCCAGAGCTCAAAGTTGCAAGTGAAAAATGATCAAGAATGAGGAAGTGAGGCGCCCTCAATCTCTTTTATACCCCAATTTCTAATTCCTCACTTAAATTATTAATTGGCTTTCTAAAGTATTTTCTTCAATTATCTCATATTATCCATTTAACTTATATCTCCTTATTTGCCAATGTCACTTTTTCCTAATTTGACTTTAGCACCTCAATGACATATTTTGGCCACCTTAGTCACCTTTTAGATGAGATTATAGCCTAGGAGGAACAACTAGGCTACCAAGTCTTCAAGTACCTTGATCATATGGAAGGGGATCTTGTAGTCTCCCCTGCTTGAAATTGCTTTCCCACAAACAATTTTGCTTCTAAATGTTGCAAGACTTGTTCACCTTCCCAAGAAGCATCCTCAATAGGTAAAATTTTCCACTTAATCAGATATTCTTTGATACTCCAATTCTTCTACTCACCCTGTAGGTCCCATAGAAACGAGGCTCCAGTTTCTCCATGCCATTTTTCTTGATAGATGACTGACGATATGGCTGTAGCCTCAAATAGACCAAGTCCCCTACCTCAAAGTTGTGCTCCATTATGTTTTTATATACAACTGATTTGTATATATGGCAAATATTGAATCTAGTCCTCATAGTTCTTTAAGTATCTCCTAACTTTCTTGTATCTAGTCCTTATCCATAGGAGCCATATTGTCCCCAAGCACAATCTTCATGAAGGTGAGTGAATCATATCCATATAGCGCCCTGAAAGGTGCCATGTCAATGGCTTTGTGATGGGTAGTGTTATAACAATATTCCTCCAAATGAAGCCACTTGACCCATGCTTTCTTCTATCCTGCCACATAATTCATGAGGTACCCTTCCACCCATTTATTAATTATTTATGTTTGTCCATTAGTCTGTGGGTGATAGTTTGTACTAGGTGTTAACTCGGTGCCAACAATGTTGGACAGTTGGTTGTTATTGATGTCAACAGATGTGATGGGTGTATTTGGAGAAGTCTCCAAAGGCCCCCCCTTATGGCGTAGCTCTAAGCATGACCCTCATGGGAAGACACTTTGAACAAGTCTACAAGAAACCCATAGGTGTGGTCATGAATCCCAAAGTTGTTTTAGGAATAAGGACATGAAGGACAATGTAAATGAAGGTAACACACTCATATATGGATAGTCCTCATCATGTTGTTTCCAATGGTAGGTGGAACGTCACGTAGTTCCTCACGGTTGAGGAGTTATGATGTCATGAAGTTGGAAGCCCCAAAGATGGGTTAAGAAGCCCCAATGGAAGCCCCAAAGATGGGTCAAGAAGCCCCTAATTGGTTGCAAGTCATTAATGAAAGGGTAAATTGGTTGTAACAAGAAAGTTCAAGAAGCCCTAAAGTTAAGGATAGAGGTTACTTATAAAAATATATATATACACCTCAAGAAATCACTCATAAGTACATTCACACACACATTCTATTGAATATCTTTTATATGAGTAAGTGATTCGTATCTGAGGTAACCAAGGAGATATGAAACGAATTTCAAAGGGAAGATGAAGTGAAGAAGGGAGAAATTCCAAGGGAGGATGAAGTCTTGTGATTATGTGTTCTAAGGTATGTCATTTAAAGGTCATATTACTATTTTCGCTATAACATTTTTTCTAGAATGATTCAGATAGTGAAAATTGGAGGACGTTGTGAAGACATGTCAAGGTAACTGTGGTAAAAAATTCAGCTTTTGGGTCGTTGTAGTTTGGAGATACACTCTGTGGAAGATAGGGTTTTTGACTAGTCCCGAAACTAGTCTCAAACAGGTGTTTTGGGTAAAACAGTCATAACTTCTTCATAGAGGATCCAAATTCTGTAAGACTAATTTCAGTGGAAAGATAACAATTTGAAGTATATTTTGTACGAGTTTTAGAATCAGATATCAAATATTGAGCACGTGGCATGCTATACAATTTTTCTCTCCATAATAGAATATAATTCAACAAGGTCTTCCATTTTCCCTATAACTTATGTTTTGAGAAGTTTTAGACCAAATTTTGAGGAAACAGAAGAAAGATATTAGAGTCTCTGTGGTTAAAATTTTAGACCTTTATTCATTATAGGTATGGATTTATTCTTGTTGAAAGGTGGGGTTTTTGACTAATCCAAAACTAGTCCCGCGAGACTAAGGTAAAGTTTGATGAAGATGCTATTCTCTTGTTGTTGAAGTTGAGGAAGAGCTACAGGTCTATAATTTTGTGCATCGGGGTTACTACAAGATTAGAGGTATGCTTATGTGTTAGTTTTGATGCTTATTATTATGTTGTTATGGTACGTGCTTGAGGCATGTCATGGTAGTGATTGTGCATGGTACACCTTGGTGATGCTATGATACATTGCTAGAGGCACATCCTGGATACTTGGCATATGGTTTGTTGTATGGTATATGAGTGACATGGCACATGTTTGATGGTATCTCTTGGTACATGGTTTATGTATGTTGGCACATTCTTGAGGCACACATGTTGATGTACATGGTATGGTACAGGTTGTGGTCATGTTTGGTGTACATAGTTGGTGTACACGGTTGATGATTAATGTGCATGGTTGATGTACATGATATGGTACATGTTTTGGTACATGGTTGATGTATATGGTATGGTGATGGTTTTGGTATCCATGTGAGTGGATTTGGTTATAGTTGGTTGATGATGGTATATCTACGATAGTGACAGTGACAGGTTGGTTGATGTGACATTGATAGTGATAGGTTGGTTGATGTGACAATGACATCCACAGGTTGGTTGATGTGATAGTGACAGGTTGGTTGATGTGAAAATGATAGTGATAGGTTGGTTGATGTGACAATGAGAGGTTGTTTTATGTATCAGTGACAGTGGAAGTTACAGGTTGATTAGTGGTAGTGATAGTGAGTCTACACTTATATTTCAGGGCGACAGGACGGGGCAAGGAAAGGGGGTTGTAGCCTCCTTCTAGTTGGTGTCAGAGAATGCAGGGAGTTGGTGCTTCCTTCAGGTTGGTGCTTATAAATCAGGGGGTTGGTGCCTCCTTCCAGTTGGTGCCGTAGAATTCAAGGAGTTGTAGCTTCCTTCAGGTTGGTGCTTATAAATCAGGGGGTTGGTGCCTCCTTTTAGTTGGTGCTGGAGAATTTGGAACTTGGTGCTTCCTATGAATGTATTCTTGATATATATAAGAAATCATTTTGTGGTTTTCTCCCATTTGGTTTTCCACATAAATGGTGTATTGTGTATATGATGTGATATTTTTGAATTGTATTGCTTATGGTTATATGATCATGATATATTGGATGCAATAATAAATGATATACTGTTGATAAAGTTGAATTTTGAATATTGTGATTGGAAGTGGTAAAAAGTGCTCCTACTGATTCACCCCCCCCCCTCCCCCTCTCAGTATTCCAACAAACAAGCCTAAATAATTCCTGCCAAAAAGTGCTCATGAACTTGCTATCCCTGTCACTCATAATATTCTTGGGTAAGCCATGCAATATGAAAACTTCTTTGAAGAACAATTTTGCTACCTGAGATGTGTTATGCTCCATGGACATGCAAAAGAAATGTGCAATTTTTTTCAAGTGATCCACAACTACAAAAATTCCATCGCTGCCTTGCACCTTAGGCAACTCGGTGATGAAATCCATGGATATGCTCTCCCACTATATGTTGGAATGGGGAGTGGTTGCAACAAACATGTCAGATGAGTATGCTCAACATTATTCTACTAACAAGTTGTGCATTCTCTAACATAGCGCATAACATCCTCCTTGAGGCTCTTCCACGCAAACCTCTCTATGATCTACTTGTAAGTCTTGAGGAACCCATGGTGCCCCACTAGTGGTGAATCATGGAATGCCCTAAGCAACTTCTCCTTGAATTTATAATCTGGTACCACATAAATCCTTCCCTTATAGTAGATAAGGTCATCCAAAATCCAAAACCGATCATCCTAAATTTGTCCATCCTTAAGCTCACATGCAAACTTATTTTTGGAGTACTCCACCAAAATATGTGGCTTCCACTCAATTTGAATTGATATCTCTGACATAGCATAAGCTGAACGTTTCCTAGACAAGGCATATGCTACAACATTATTTTTCCCTTTTACAAACTCTATGTCAAAATCATAGGTCTGGATTTTTATCACCCATTTATGTTGTCTTTCATTGAGGTCTTTTTTCTCCAAAAAATATTTGAGGTTGTTGTGATCGGTTTTGACTATAAACTTGGCTCTGACCAAGTATTGCCTGAACTTATCTAGTGCATGCATGATAGCTTGCATCTCCTTATCATAAATGGTATACAACAACTCGGGCCCTCAAAGTTTCCTGCTTTCAAAAGCAATAGGATGTTTGTTCTACCTGAGGATTGCCCCAATTCCTTCCCCCGATGCGTCACATTCTAGGATGAATGGTTGAGAGAAATATGGTAATGCTAAGACCAGACAAGTGCTCATGACTTTCTTCATTTTATCAAAGGTTTGTTGTGTTGCTTCAGTCCACTTGAACACATCCTTCCTAGTTATATTAGTTATGGGCGCACAAAGTTGTGAAAACCCCTTAACGAATATCCTATATTAGGTGCAAATGCCAAGGAATCCTCGTAGCTCCGTGATGGTCCTGGGTGTTGGCCAATCCAAAATAGTTTGTATTTTCTCTTGATGAACCTGTACCCCTTTTGCCCCAATAATATGTCCCAAGTATAAGACTTCCATTATTCCAAATTCACATTTAGATTCTTTGGCATACAAAGATTGTTCTCCATTATGCTTAAAATTTTATCCAAATGCTTGAGGTGATCCTCCCAAGTTTTGTTATAGATCAACAAATCATCAAAGAAGACCAATAGATATTTTCTCAACTGTTGTTGAAAATATGATTCATGCAAGATTGGAAGGTATTTGGTGCATTAGTTAGCCCAAAGGGCATAACTAAGAACTCATGGTGCCCATAATGGCACCTGAAGGCTGTCTTGTGGATGTCTTTTTCTCTCTCCCAAATCGGATGGTATCCCAAGCAAAGACCAATCTTCGAAAAATAAACTGTGCCATGGAGCTCATCTAACAATTCATCAATCCTAGGAATTGGATACCCATTTTTAATTGTTTTTTGGATCAATGCCTTATAATCACTGCACATCCTCATTACACCATCTTTCTTCTTAACCAATACAACTTAATATGCAAATGGGCTTGAGCTAGGCCTAAAGTCTCATATGTCCAACAAATATTTGATTGCCTTCTCAATTCCATATTTAAACCTTTTTGGGTGTCGATAAGGTGTGATGATGACTATTTTAGGACCTTCTTCTAGCCAAATGGTGTGCTCAAAATCCCTATTTGGTGGTTTCCTTGGAGGAATTTGCCCAAAAACCTTCTCATGCTTGCCAAGTATCTTTTGTATGTCATGTGCGTAATGATGGTGCCCTTCTTGAGTGCTTTGGACTTAAACTAAACATTATGTTGCATATGCCACATCCTCACACCTAAATATAGCTTCCATGCACTTTGTTGACATCACCCTGGGAGCATTCTCTATCATCCCTTTCAATGTTACCCTCTTTCCTTCTTCAGAATTGAAGGACATCTCCATAGTTTTTTAGTTTGTAGTGATAGGACCCAAGGTGCTAAGCCACTCAACTCCTAGTATAATATCGGTGTCTGGTAGGTCCATCGCATAGAAATCTTGTGCCAAATTATACATGCCCAAGGTAAGACTCCTCTATGGAATATATCTATCACATGGAATGGTGCGCCCCCCTGCTACCTCTACCAAGAATCCCTCAAACTCATCAATAGGGATGTATCTTCTAATTATCAGAGCAACATCAATAAAGTTGTGGGAAGCCCCACCATCAATAAGTACGGTGACCCTTTGTCCTTGGAGGACTCCTCTCATCCTGAAAGTGTTGAATTTTGGTACCCCATTGATGGAGTCAATAATAGCCTTCTTAATTCCTGCCTGGTTGTGCATTGGCTCTTCATCTTCTTCCTCATGCATTGCCTCCTATTTTGTTCGGGTCACTTCTATGTTTTGAATATTCCCAACATCGTCTTCAACCTCACTATCAGAAAGAACCTCAATGTAGTGGATCTTTCCTTTCCCCATGAATTTATGCTCTGGTTCCCATGGTTCTTTACAAGTATAACATAATTTTTTCCTTCTCAACTCCCTTCTAGTAGCTTCATCCAGTTTCCCCTTACCTTTGTCTACAACCCTTTAATCCTTTCCCCATTGGGTCATTGGTGGTCTTGGAGTGAATTTGTTTTTGGACATTGCCCCCTCTAAGTCGCTAGTCCTCTAAATCACGTCCTGAAGTGTATTAGGCTTAAAATTCTTGACCCATCCATGTAAAGGCTCTGTCAATCCTTCAAAAAAGAGCATCATCAATCTTGTTTCTGAAACATCTAGAACCATGACTGCTAGCCCCTTAAATTCTTCAATGAATGCTTCAGCTATGCTTGTTTGCTTAAGTTGGGTGAGCTCTCAGAAATGAAGCTCTAGATCCCCTTGATCAAACTTGTCTACGAGTCTTTGTGTGAAGTCTTTATATGAAGTAATGTGTGCATGTACCAAAGTAGTCATCCCATGGTACCACCACTCATGGGCTTTGCCTTCCAAGTATAGGGTGTAAAATTTCATGGCATCCATCTCCATCATGGGATTTAGTTGCAAGTAAGCATCAAATTTATGTACCCACGCCCTTGTAGAAGCCTTGGTTGATCCGTCAAAGGTGGGAATCTCCATTTTCCATGCCTTGTGCCCCAGATCATTATTTTCCCTGTGAAAATCTCTAGGTCTGCCTCTGTATTTAATCCCACAATACTCTCCCAATGAAACCTATCTCTTGAATCCTTCACTCAAGGCTGCATATTCCCTCTCATACTCTTCAAAGTTGTCTTCCACCTCCACACGCCCTGGATTATTAGCAACTTGTTGTTGTACCTGGGTGTTATCCTGCTAATCATTTGTGTCATGTTGGTTGCGCCCCCAAATAGGCTTTGCCCCTCAGTGTGGATCCAATGAATAGTCTCTATGTGATACCTTTCTCCTCCCTGAGATCCACTAGCCCCACTATTCCCTTCATTATTCTCTGGTTCCCTGCCATGTACCATCTGCATGAGAACATGTGCAATCATGTCCTGCCCTGCTTCTAATGTGGTAACCAAGTGCTCATGTCCCTGTTCTATAGCTGTCAGTGCTAATTTAATATCATCCTATCCCCTGGATAAGCGTTCATGTGTCTCATCCAAATGGTGTTGCATGATAAACTATGTCTTGTCAATGGAGCGTTGCATTTCATGTGTTATTCTTTCCAACTCAATCGACACGTCCTTATTAGTGCCATCTCCTATTTCATGTCTTTCCCCCATCTCTATTTTTGGTTCCTCACCCCCTTTTTCCTTCCTTCTCCTATTGTAACCTTTCATCAACAAACCCCCACAGGCTGGGAGGATTCAATGCTCTGATACCACTGTAAGATTCCCAAGTAGAATTGTGTGAAATGCTTTGAGTTTGTGGTTTTTTGGTTGATGCATTTTGTCAAACAGTTCACACCTGTAGCTTCCTTGAGCTCATATTGGGGTTTGATGTTGAGTTTTATAGCACAAATAGTTTGCAATGATGGAAATAAAATTTAGCAACAATGAATATAATAGAAACAACAACAAAGAATAGCCACAAAACTCAGATCTGTATTTATTTTCTATATAGTTGACCTCAATACAATAGAAGAGTGGATCTAGAAATATATATAGAAGAATGGAAGATGTGGTTGACAGCACCTCCAATATACAATAGAGAACAAAGATATTGGCTCCCAAGAACCTCCACTAGTTACATGCAAGAGATCTACAATATCAATTTCTTTCCCTTCCTCCAAACTACTGTCTTCTTTGGCTGAGTTGCGCCTTCATTGGATGTAGTGAACCATGAAGATTCAATCTCCCCAAATTTGACCACAAAACACCAAGAAACTGCTAAACTACTGTAAGGAAGAGTATGGCTAGCCCATAAGATGAATTTCCTCTGTCAAATATGCAAGATACGTTCCTTAGGAAATAGATCTACAACTCCCAATGCGCCCTCCTTCAATATTTTTTCCCAACTATGATAATAATTACTACTGAAGGAGAAAACCCCCCAAGAATGCCAAGAAAAGTCGCTCCAGCTATGGAAAATGCATGCAATGTTAGATCTCTTCAAGATCTCAACCGTAGAACCCAAATCGAACTTCCTTAGAATGAATAGTGCACCCTTCCTGCAGAAAACCATTCAACAATGTGCCCTTCTTCACAGATGATAACTGAAATGGATCAGAATTGAATAGAATGGTGAGGGTGAAATATTTCACCACCTTGGCCAAGCTTGGACCAGGAAAGGAGGGATCTTTCACCTCGGTGCTGATCTCTAGCGTTTGTCTACCCAAAACCCTCAAAACACTCAAGCTGCCATATCTCAAAGTTGCAAGTGAAAAATGTTTGTGCAAGTGAAAAATGATCAAGAATGAGGAAGTGAGGCGCCCTCATCCTCTTTTATACTCCAATTTCTAATTCCTCACTTAAATTATTAATTGGCTTTCTAAAGTCTTTTCTTCAATTATCTCGTATTATCCATTTAACTTATATCTCCTTATTTGTCAATGCCACTTTTTCCTAATTTGACTTTAGCATCCTTAGTGACATATTTTGGCCACCTTAGTCCCCTTTTAGATGAGACTATAGCCTAGGGGGAACAACTAGGCTACTAAGTCTTCAAGTACCTTGATCATATGGAAGGGGATCTTACAGGGTATATCATTAGAGCTACAAACTCCAAGGGGTGCGATCATAGATGGAGTTAGATATCAACTAAGTCTGTGACTAGAGGAGTTGCACTAATGAGAATTCATTCCAAAAATTGGTTTAAGTACGAGCAACTAATTTTGGTCATTGCATTAGAAGTGAAAAATCACAGATATTGCTAAGCAAATGATGCACACTATAGAGATCACCTTCAACACATATTAAAGTGATAATTCAATACTATCATAAATGCATTCATATCTTAGTTGCATTGGTATGGGACTATGACTAGGTCATATTATGCCATACTTTGGTCACACTAATATCTTTCCATGTTATCTTGCCATGTGCTTGTTGTCCCAGACAACCACAACTTAGCACATCGTGTGCATGTTTACATGGATGGACTTGTCGATGAGAAATTATGCACAGAAGCCAAGTGGTCATAATGGATTTTTGTTTCTCTCTCTCTCTCTCTCTCTCTCTCTCTCTCTCTCTCTTCATCTTCCTAAAATGTGCACATTTAAGTAATTTTAGATATGAACAAATTGGAAAATGCTTTATGTTCCCTTGGTTTATTATTTATACACTTCCCTCATATTGCAAATGGATTGGTGGTGGTTGGTAGATCGTTGTTAGTGGATAAATATTTGTGTTGAAAGCTTCATGTTGGTCCTATCATGTTGTACACTCACTTCATTAATGAAAATTCAGAATTGAGCTATTGCCCAATTTACCACACCAATGTGCATGACTGATTTGTGAATTCATTTTACATTTTTGTATGATTAGCATCATTATCTGTCATGCCATAATTGAAGTGACTATGTATGTATTTCGATCTCTCATCATAATTGTTCCTATGGTTGCATTAATTCTACTTGTGTGTGTTTGTATCAAGTTGGTACCAGAGCATCATTTCACATAGAGTTGTTGGAATGCGTATACAATTGATAGTAAAGACTCGTTATTAAGTGAATAAAGAAATGGAGGAAATTTTGCATAATTGCTTTGAAATGATTAAAGCAATAGTTGCAGCCTTAAATGGAAGGTTGAATGTATGGATGGGCAATTGAATAGTATCACCATTTACTATACATATTAACATCTTACATTGCAACATTATAGGTTTTAATTCACCAAAATCCCTTAGGAGGTAACCCAAACTTGAAACTGAGTAGTGGAGGGGGAAGTTTGTTGGCGAACCTAGGTTCCTCTCTCAAAGTGGAAACCAAGGTAGACATTCCATAGTATGATGGTTAGAAGGAAACTTACTTAGTTGGTGATTTTTTAAGGAAACTTTATTCCTACTATGAAGATACACGGATGACGAAAATATTGCACGCCTTTGCAAATATATGCATGTGCGAGGGAGCTTCACTTTGGCAAGAGAATATATGTGAGTGTAAATTGGGCCTCAACACCACATAAGTCATGACATGGGACAAATTTAAATTTATTGTCAAGGATAATTTATATCCATCCACCTTTGGAAGAAACAATAGCAAATGCCAATACCTACAACAACAACAAAAAACTAGATAGTAGATGCCTATATATAGGAGTTTGCCCACAATACAATTCAAATCAAAGTGATGGATGAAGAAGCAAAGTTTGGTGACCAATTTCATTGGTACGTTGATCATATCAATTCAAAAAGAGATTGAGGTATTTGGAATCTACGCTCTTGATGATGTATATTGAAAGTCTTGAAATAATTGATGATTAATAATGTTGTTGGTGTACTTCTAATAGAAGAAAAAATATTGTTGCAAAATATCGCATGACCAAAAAGACATTAATAGGGACTAGTATTCCCCCATGCTAGGATAACTAAGGAGATGATGTCTTGAGGCCCTCAGGTTGCAGACACGGAGTACTAAGAGGTAGATGAACAAGTAGAGGTCCCTTATCTTACCACAAGTCACCCTTTGATCGATTGCATCAACATCCACCACACCAGCTTGGCTCACAGAGGACAGTAGGTATTGCTCCAAGAGGTAGCAAGTCTGGTGTTGTGGTAAGTGTCATTCTAATAAACGAAGCATTTAAACATGTTGCAAAGGATCCTTTCTTGATTTTGAAAACGTTTCCTCGGAAATTATGCCCTTTGCCTCATTTCACCTTGGTGGTTGACATGTTGTCCTAGTAAGTGGTCACCCTTGGGAAAAGGGTTGCTACTAGGTGGTCTCCTTGAAGGGTTATTGTACCACTTCTGTACATGCTTATCACTTTCCATACTCCTTCCCTTTTTGTCTCCTCATCTTTTGGTTTTTTGGGCATATTAACCCAAGAAGGGCTTGTACCTCATTTCATGGGAAGAAGGTGCTAAGGGCCTGGAGGTAGATTGCAGTTGCTATAAAAGAATAAGAAACTAATGCTAAAAATAAAGTGAACATAGAAAATGAGGACCATCAAAAGCTGGTCCAACTTAAGCTTTACTTACTCAATGCCCACCATGGTCCAAAATTGCAAATGCTAAAGCTTGAAATCTTATAAAGAGGACTAGCAAATTACAAATAAATGAAAGCAGGGATTGGAAAGATGGCTAAAAAGGGGTTTGGGAAAAAAAACACCTAAATAGTTGGTAATTCAAGAGCAAGCGTATGTTATACAAAGGTACCCATAAATAAGATAATATGAGCCCTTGTATGTCAAGAAACCCCATGCCCAAAAGTCACACCCTCTTCCACCTCATACTCTTTATATGACTTAGAGAGGGTCATCTTGGGAAACATTCCTTGACTTGGGGAATGAACTACCTAATAGGTCACCATGACAACCCTCCCATACTTAAATTTGGCAAGTTGTATAAGGTCTTTGAGCATTTGTTTATTTTGAAAAGGGGGATTTGATGCACATGTCTGGGTGGTTCTTTTATTAGATATGACTTGCTTGGAATGATACTTGTGACTTGTGGACCCTTGGAGGGCGAATTTGTTTGTCTTTGCAGGGCCTTTCCAGGTGAAAGTCTTTTCGTGGAGGCACAAGGTTACTTGGACCTTCATAGGGGCACGAAGCCCACAGGTTGGACGATGCGCCCCCTCTCATTGGACACATGGGAGGATGAACGTTGCCCTCTCTCATTGGACAAATATGGAGGTTTGGCCTCTCTAATTTGATGTTGACTTTTGGAAAAGTGGATAAATCAGTTTTTTGTATAAATAAAGGTCACTTTCATTTCATTTGGACATAACTCTCACTTGAGAATTACATAACATTGGGTGAAATTTTCACCCTATTTGGGCATTTTCTTGTATCTCTCTCTCTCTTGGTGCATTGTGAATGATCTTTCTTGTCTATTGGAGGAAGAATCTAGGCACTATCTCTTGATGCTGGTCTCTTTGCAAATGTGATGGAATATTCTTGGTAAAGAAGGGATTTTCATGTTATCTCTTGAAATTGGTAAGGGGTTTTCTGCATAATGTGTTGTTTCTTCTTGTTTCAAGGTTAATTGTCTAAATATTTGGAGGAGTATAAGGGCATACACCCTCCACCAAGATCTATCTTTATTTGTCATTGAAAGAGCTATTTTGCAAAGGTTGCTACAAGGAGTAAAAGGGCTTACGCCCTTGTAGATTTACCTTGCTAAGGTTAGTTTTCTCTAAGGAGTAAAAGGGCTTACACCCCTAGATAAGTAACAAACTCTATCTTATACACAAGAGACTCCATTAACCCAATTGATAAGGCACTAATATACTTGAATTGGAGATATAATATTGTTGCATTGGTATAGGTTAAATATTGAGATATTGCAATTGTCTAAGTTGGATTTGTTTCTGCATGTTATAAGCCTTCTTATGCCCTAGGGGCGTCTTGATTGGCCTTGTAATTCTATTTGCCATTATAAATTAATGCTACATCCATTAGGGATGCTGCAAAATCATCTTTCTTTAATATATTGCTCACCATTCTACCACTAAAAATCACTTTCAAGTTGCCATATTTAATCCACTAGTTGTTAGCTATCTTTTGGGTGGATTGTTTGATGATTTTGGTGGCTAGAAGTTGTTGGTGTATCAATTGTTTGCTACAACCATTTGGATGTCATAAAAACTTGTTGATAACATCATATAGCAACCCTTTAAACACCACCATAGTCTTGCTTAAATCATTGGAAGTTTAACTAGTCATTGCTAGCTTTGTTTCCATAATCTTGTACTTGATTTTGGTGGTTGGATTTGCATCTATTAACTTCATTCATTGCTGATCTATATATTTCTATACATATTTTGGGACAACAAGGTTTCTTTGTGATTTTCCATTGTTTAAAGGCTTGGTTTATCATTTTTCGTCTTGTTCCATGTAGGGTTAACATTGTTTTGTAGGTATCCAACACTTGACAACCATTTATCCTCTCACAAGACTCATCTTCAAGCCTTTCTTCATCTCCAAACTTGACCTATAGGGGTGCTCATTCATCATCATATCACTTTCCATATCAATCCACCTAGGGTCACTAGGATTCCCCCCTTGTGGTGATTTCATCATCACTAAAGCGAGGGGAGTGCCTATCTAAGGTGACAATGGGTAGGTACTCCCGTAGTTGTCTCACACTTTTTGATTGTTTTTTGACAAAAAAACTGCAAAAATTTATGTTTTTCAACTTCAACCCCTTCAAACCCATATCTCCCTTAGGAATTTCACCTTGAAGTAAACATAAGAGTTCTAAATAATTGTATTAGCTTCATACTCATATTTTTTTAATTTTTTTTACGGACATATAGTGGGGCAAATGTGACGGGCACCAACGATATATACTTTAAAATTTTAGGTATAGATAATAAGTGACTTGTGTGCCCCTCATTTTTTTTTAGAGATGGTTATTCATTTTACGGAAACCAAATGCATGCTCATAATCGACACTGATCATAATTGGTAGTGGACTATATGTTGAGGATTTTCAGACTTAAGCACTATTTTTTTTTATTTATCGAAATAACATATGTTTAAAAAATGGTGCCTTATTGACACATGTTTGTGTCCTCACATTTTCTTTCAAATGTGACTCTTATCAAACAAACTAAAACTACCCTTTTGAAGAGGACAGTGCAAGGAATATCCTTGTGAGTTTTTACATTTTTTTGGTGTTGTCATTGTGATGATATTGAATTTTCATTGTGACTGATTTTTAGCTCACTAAGTTTCCTAATGGTAAGGTTTAGAAAAAAAAATAGAAATCCCAAATGAAATTAAAAAATTCTTACACCATGAGAAAGTAGATTCAATGATGAATCTATTGGTATAAACTACAACAAGTAATTCTCTGATTTTGCAGGGTTTCCACCTTGCTCAAGTGACAAATTTCAGAAAACTGCAGAAATGCTTGCTGTATTCGTTGACCAGAAACTCTCGATCGAGAATATGTCTCCACCGAGATATTTACTAATTTCTCGAGCGAGAGTTTTTTGGCCCAAAAAGTAACCCATGGTTAAACCAAACTCAAGCCTGAGAGTTTGTTTCAACTCTCGCCCGAAAGAATAAACAAACTCTCGGGTGAGAGATTTATTACACAATGCCTTGAGAATCTTTTAGGGGCTGACATATTAATTGCCCGAGATTCCCTGTAGGATTCTATAATTTCTCTCCCGAGATTACTATATAATCTCTCTCCCGAAAGTTTATTTCCATCATTCACCTTCTCAAGTCTGAAAAATAAGTTCAAGTTCAGATATTTTCAGTGCGAAAAAAAGTTCTAAGGTATTTTTGTTTTGCTTATGGAGGTTTTAAACTTTTTCATATTATAAATTTCTTTACAAAGGGTATATTTGCTCATTTTCTTTATAAGGGAAAATATTGTATACTTGGTTTACACATATTACTATTTTTTTTTTTTTTTAAAGACATTGTAAAATTGGTTTTAGCATATTAATATTTGTTTTTTTAAAGGAGAAATGCAAATTTGGGTTTGGCATATTATTGTTTTTTTTTAAGCAACATATTGTAAATTTTGTTTTGTCATATTGCATTATTTTATATAAGGGATATATGGTGAATTTGGTTTTAGCATAGTACTGTTATTTTTATAAAGGGATATATTGTGAATTTGGGTTTGTGTTCATGTCATATTGCAATTTGTTTCATTAATTGTACAATTTATATCCAAAATATTACTGTGATTTCAGGTTTTTGGCATTGGAGTTTAGGTTTTTAATTCTTTCAACACGGGAAACCAAAAGAAATGTGCAACAAAACATGATCGCACTAGAACTAATGGAGAGGCAAGGAAAGATAGAAAACGTGAAAACATGAGAAAGTTAAGAGCAAAAAGAGCAATGGAAAGAAATGTGGAGGCACATGGTGGTGACGAAGAAATGCAAAATGTGGAGGCACATGGAGGTGACGAAGAATTGAAAAATGTGGAGGCACATGGTGGTGATGAAAGAATGCAAAATGTCAAAGAACACGTTGATGAAAGAAATGAAGAACATGCAGGTGACGAGGAAATGACAAATGTGGAGCAAATGTTGGGCAACATTGATACTGAGACCATGATTGGTGAGTAAATATGCTTTTTATGTTTATAAAATTGTATTTAATACAAGTATATAATTGATTTGAAAGTTCACAATCTTATAAATTTATATATTTTCATGTAGAGTCAACATCCAACTTACAACATCCTACCATACCTATCAATTTATAGAGATTAATTGGAAGTTGCAACAATATCGTCATCAATGACAAATTTTTGGAGAATATGGATTCAAGTAAAATTGAAGAATTGGGACCTCCGATGCGTGATCATACAACTCGATATAAAGAAAAAAAGATACTCAAAAATTATCTTGAAGGTATTCTTGTCATAACACAAGCTCAATTGTTACATAGATTGTTAAAGCAAAAATGTATAAGAAATGCAATTAAATTATTGGGCATTAAAAGTGTCAAAGAGGTTAAAACAAATGAGACGGTATCAAAAAATGTGACCTCGTCCCTTGCCACACTTGCAAGGAAACGATCTCATGATTTAGTGGTTGTTCATAAAACATTTCTAACAGGGGTTGTGGCAAAAAACACTGCAATTGATTGTTTGTTGGCTATGACTCTAAGAACGTTAAAAACATCAAGAAAAAGTTTATGGAAGCATAAAAAAGTTAGGGTTCAATTAGATGAGGATGATGAAATTGCATGTTGGGTTTTTATCTGTAGGCAACCTTATCAAGATAGACTTCCAGATAATGTGAGGGACAAGGTTAAAGAGTATTGGCATTTAAACTCTTGTGTCTTACCAAATGAAAAGGATGTTGTGTGACGTTGTATATCTAAAGGAAACTATGAAACTCATGCCAAACACATAACAAAGGTCATTCAAGTGGAAATATTAATTTTTTTTATGGAGAATAATGTTGATGTCAAGATTTCCCTTAGCACATTTGTGAAGCTTAAACCATGGTATGTCGGGCCCATCATTGTCCGCGACACATGTTGTTGTTGATACCATGTAGAATTCGAATTATATTATGAGACATTTCTAAATTTTGGCATACAGTGTTGGCCAAATGACTCCACTCCGTCGAGTGTTCATGAATTTGTATCTAAAACATTATGTGCATGAGAGAGTGATCAAGTATTCTATAAGAATCAATGCGTCGGTGGTAGAAAATGTGAAGAATGTTCTCATTTGACCCTTTTTTATGCTAAATACCCCATTGATCCAAATGATCCTCAATTGTCAAATCACATTGTGAAATGGAAGAGATATGAATATGCTAATTCGACCTTGCCTTGGTATCATCACCAAAATGGTGCATTACCATTGATTCCCTGAGTTAACTCCTCACTACTCTCTGTTCAGTCACTTAACTAAAGACTAGTTGACTAGTTAACTCAACTACGTGGCAGTTCACTCCCATAACTGCCTGAGAGACTAGACTAGGTGGCAGTTCACTCCCGTAACTGCTGGTGTGTGTCCAAATCACTCTAGACCACGACTATGTCGTATTGGTTCACCTTCAGTGCGCACTCATTGAGCTATACAGAGTATATCATGTGTAAACTATTCATTTTTTACAATGGTTAATGAGAATTCTTTCATTCTCTCTCCTTCTTCGTATTTCTCTAATTCTCTCTGCAAATGTGTGTATTATTGTTTAGCTAGATCTATTTTGTGCAATTTCAACACATTTACATGGTATCGGAGCCGACAGACTTCTAAGCAAAAGCTACACCAAATTTTTTGCAGGTACAAAAGATTGAAGACAACGGAAAGATGGATTCCCAAAAAGAATTCATTCTTACACCTTACAACTATTTTGCATGGAAGGAGAAAATAGCCATACATATCTGAACCAAAGGGTTGTACAGGTTAACCTTGAATACATATACAGAACCGACATCATCCATAGAAAAATCCAAGTATTTAAACCACATGGATGAGGCACTCAGAACAATTTGCTTATTTCTCTCGATCTCCTTTTTCACATATCTTCTCGTAAGACTCCAAATGAAGCCTGGACCATCTTGGAAGGGCTCTTTGGAAAACAAAATGAGATGAGGGGACATATGCTGGAGGTGGAGCTGTGAACATTGGATCCAAAAAGCTTCGACAATATCCAAGATTTCCTTACAAAATTCAAGGATTTACTGTCGCAACTCAAAGCTTACGGGGTTGATAAATCGAAAGAGGAGAAACAAATGGTTCTCACCATTCTCTCCAAGATTGGTCCTGAATTCTTTGTATTCATATCCACATTCCATTATGTCAGATTCGCCTCTGGAGCCACCTAGAATATGCCTTCTCTTGAAGACTTTATCGAAGCACTGACACAAGAGCAAACCAAGTTCATAGACATGGGCACAATCAAAGACCCAAAGGAACATGCACTCACTGTGCATGATGGCAGCCACAAATATTAGAAATCTAAATATAAAGATAAACATAAAGCTCATGCACATCCGAAGAAGGAAGGGTACACAAAACCCTTCACCGATGCCTCTGGATCCAAAGGGGAAAAGGGATGAAAAGGGGAGAAATGCACGTACTGTCACAAAGGATTCCATTCGGAATCTGCATGCATGAAAAAAAAAATAGATCTGATGTCTCAAATACTTCAGCAACATCCCCGAGGGTCCCAAGAAGAAGAAGCCAGAAGATCCAAATTCCAAGAAAGGCAATTCTAGCCATGCCTTGATTCCCATCAACTCCTCTCCCGATGCTTGGATCATTGATTCAGGAGCATCACATCACATGGCTGCCTCAAAAGCAGTATATTCTTCTTTGGATGCATGCAAAGGTCCTACCATTCTGATGGGGGACAACTCTTATGTCGAATTCACCGACAAAGAAAGGATTGAACTCACCAACGAAAGCTTCGAGAATGTGTTGCATGTTCCGAAGCTTTCTGTCAACTTTCTCTCCGTGTATCAGATGATGAATTATGGCACCAAAAAGAAAGTTGTATTCACACCAAATTCCGTGGACATCTACGACATGCAAACCAACTCCAGGGTTGCTACCGATGAGGTAAATCATTAGTCTAGATTGTATACATTTTCTGAATTCATTGAACCTGATTCTGCTTTATTGCTTACTCATGCTGATGAAAGTAGTAGGATTTGGCACGAAAGGTTTGGACATTTGAATTTAAGATACATGCAACAACTTAGAAAGCACAGATTGGTTGATGGCCTACCAAACATCCATTTCTCCAAGGGAGTGTGTGAGGGATGTGTTCTCGGGAAACACCCTCAAGAGAAATTCAACAAGGGAAAGTCCCAGAGAGACTCCGCACCTTTAGATCTGATCCATAGTGACCTGATGGGTCCTTTTCCGCATCCATCGATCAACAAAGAGAGGTTTGTTCTCATTTTTGTTGACGATTTCTCACATTTTACATGGATCTCGTTTCTCAGGCTAAAATCTGAGGTCTTTCAACACCTCAAAGATTTCAAAGCCCTGGTTGAGACACAGTCCAGAAAGAAGATCAAAGTTCTCTGAACTGATAATGGGGGAGAGTATGTGAATCTTGAGATCCACAAACTTTGCCATGAGGCAGGGATTCAGTTACAACACACTAGGGCAATCTAGTTCCCCTTCCTTCTGGAAGGAAACTTGTTAGATGCATATGGGTCTACAGGACCAAGAGTGTAGCAGATGGACATATCAACAGATACAAAGCCAGGCTTGTCGCCAAAGGCTTTCAGCAGGTTCATGGTATTGACTATGATGAGACCTTCGCTTCAGTAGCGAAGATGGATTACATACGATTGGCAGTTGCCATTATGAAAACCAAAGGATGGGAAGTCCATCATATGGACGTAAAGAATGCTTTTCTTCACGGTGATCTCTCTGAGGAGATCTACATGGAGCAACCCCAGGGATTTATGCAGGACTCATATTTGGTCTGTCGACTAAAGAAGTCACTTTATGGCCTCAAGAAGGTTATGAGGGCATGGTATGCCAAGATGGACTCCTACCTATTGTCACATAACTTTGTACATTGTAAATCAGACCCAAATGTTTACATGCTCAGGACGACTGATTCACTTATAATTTTAGTTTTGTACGTTGATAATTTACTGATCACCGGTTGCTCGACTTCAGCAATTGTTGCAGTCAAGAGGATTCTACATGACAGGTTTTTGATGACAGACATGGGTCCGCTACACTTCTTCCTTAGACTCAAGATTAGTCAAGATGCATCAGGCATCAAACTGTATCAGGCCAAGTATGCATGAGATCTCCTTGAGAGATTTCACATGACAGACTGCAAGTCTGATCCGACTCATTTTGTATCAGGAGTCAAACTTGAGAATGGCGAGGAGACTCCATTGGTTGACAAAACTCTGTACAGACAGCTAGTGGGGAGCTTGTTGTATCTCACACACTCTAGACCAGACCTCTCATATGCAGTTGGCGCAGTTTCTAGGTTCATGCAGGAGCCGCATGAGCTACATTGGAGAGATACAAAGCGTATCCTTCGATACATACATGGCACCATCACCTTTAGGATTCATTATGCAACAGACTCTACATTAGATCTCATTGGGTTTACTGATTCTGACTGGGTTGGCGATAGCACTGATTGCAAGTCCACATCTGGTTACTCACTTAGTCTTGGTTCCGAGCCTATCCGTTGGTTGTGCAAGAATCAAGCTTCCATTGCTCTATATTCAGCCGAGGCAGAGTACAGAGGGGTAGTGAACATAACCATTCAGGCTATGTGGCTACAACATTTTCTCACTAAGTTGGGCATTCAGTTTCATCAATCGATCATCATCTGGTGTGACAACTAGAGCACTTTGAAGTTCTGCAGAGATCCAGTTCAGAGCTAGTGGATGAAGCACATCGAGATCCACATGCATTACATCCGGGACTTGGTACATGAGGGATCATCGACTTACAGTTCTTTCCTTCAACAAAACAGACAACAACTATCTTCACCAAGACTTTCACTGAGCAAAAGTTTCATTCTTTGCGAAGTCGTCTTGGAGTGA
>ML815820.1:115809-147413 GCA_009831015.1 Picea engelmannii
AACTAAAACTAATAAAACAAACTAAAACTAACTAAAAGAAACTAAACTAACTAAAACTAAACTAATACACTAATCTAATTAAAACAAACTACTATTAAATATAAACTACTCTAACTATTCTATATACGATCTACTAATTACTATTACACTAACTGCAACAATTAAATATCTAATTACTAATTGGATTTACAACTTATTCAAAAATATAGAATATCTACAACTTGCAGATTTGAATAAAACCTGTAAAACTCAAATGCTTTCTGTCTTAAAACAACTAGAGATATATTTTTTGGTTTTTTATATTTTATGAAAAAGAAATAAAACTACTGAAATTAAACGATCTAATATACTAACTCTAACTCAAACTAATATTTGAACTAAACTACTAATAAGAACTGTAAACAAACAAGCGACAAACTGACCTGGAAGCGCTCCTAATTCGTCCTGCGTATGATGACTTTGAAGCTGGTCGGAGGAAGGAAACTCGCACCGGTTGGTCCAGAAGCTTTTCGTAAACGATTGGCTGCGCTGCTCTTTGAGTTATTTACAGGACAAACAAGACATAAAAAATCATAACAACTTTATGATTTATAAATCTCTGCAACAAGGGAAACCTGTTATGCAAAAACTTATATTTGATAATCCAAATTATGAAGAAGATAAACCTGTCATTCACAAACTGAACTAAACAATTGTTATGTCTTTTATACACTTGGAAGAAACCAGATATGGATTACAGTGATTAAAATTATATCAGTTGCACATGATTAAGATAGCTAAAGTAGTCATAAACCAGATACAAATTGATATACACAACATGAAACAAAATATTGATATAATGAGAAGCTAAAGCTGTGACAAAACACCAAATTCTGCTTTAGTCTGTATTAAAACTCCATATCCTTGTTCTCCCACTAATGAGGATGTCCATTATTACAAAAATGATAAGTATATATAAGTCTCTCCACAGGGTAAAACCTCCCTGTGGATAATATCAAACTGTTTTACACAATCTGGGAGATATCCCAGAATCAACTAAACTAGGAAAATAAAATGCAAGTGAAATATTTGAAATATCCCCTAACTGCTCATTAACTCTACTGCAATTTCGAATTTACCTGCAATAGGAAAAAAATATCAAATTAGGAAGATATTTTATTAACAAAATAATAAAAATCTAAACTTACAGACTTAGCTCCAGAATCATCTGATTCTGCAGCTACTCTAAAATAACATACAAGACTAAATAGAAATCAAATCAAATCTCACTAAAATAATTCAATCCAATTTTCTTTCAAAAATGAATCACTATGATTCAAATGAGTTTATCATTCAAATTAAACAAAATCGAAAAGTGATTCAGTTAAAACAGGGATAAGAATGCTCTATTTTTCTTTTACCATAAAATATGGTCAAACCATAACATGACTGTTTCATATCCAAATGAAATTAATAGTGAATCATATCGTATAAGATAATCATAAATCCAATTACTATGGCTATAACGATGTAGCATTAGATCCACGTTGTTTTAATCAAATACAGATATTGAAAGACTATTACGATTATGGTCAAATATTCATAACAGTATCAAACAAACTTCGCCATAGATTTCGATCGATGAACGTTACACAGTCAACAGACAGGATCAACAAGTGATCACAACTATCAACAGAAGTGATAATCATAAACTGGACAACAATCGAAACAAATCGTGATCGAGTTAATTATAGAAACAAATCGTAATCCTGGGCGTAATCACTTTCGTTCCCCAAATCAAATTTAAACAATATATTTGTTGCAATATGAATCGAACTGATAACACGGTCAAACAAAACAATGCGAATCGATTGGTTGGGTATAACTGTTAGGACTCGTCTCTATTCAGGATTTGGTTACATATCAACAGAAACATATTAAATGGTATTCGAATTGGAACATAAAATCATAGCAGTTAACCATTATTGCCAATGATATCGTATACAATATAACGAATTCGAATCGAAACATTGACTGTGTTCAAAATTGAAATACCAGAAACAGCCTGTGTTTAGAAAAGAGAGAACCGACTTCAATTAGCAACAGAGTATCCAATTTAAGCCAAATCAAAACAATCAAATCCATACCACGATCAATCGAATCAAAGGAAATCCAATCAAAGCCAAACCGAGAAACGAAATTCGATTAATCAAAACAAAACTATGCATATAGTGCATGCTTATGTGTCAAAGCAAATCTATGCTGCAAACAGAGCTATGAGTTTGTCATATAAACATGTGATAGACATACCAGTGAGGCTGCTCAAGCTATGCCAGCTTTGAGTTCACGACCGCTGTAGCTGACTCCACATTCTTAAACAAAATCGAATCTGTTGTTCGTTGTTTCTTATCAGTGGCTTGCAATTTAGCTTTCTGACTGGTAAGCCTGGCAACTTGATCCTCCAGAGAATGAATTATGGACTGTAGCATTAGCACATCAAGATAATACCTTTCTAACCATGAGCCACATTGATCACAGGGTGGCATAGCTGGTCGAGGTAGAGCAAGAGAGGGTTTTGACAAGTCGTCGGGGGTTTCACAAGGCAGTTTAATGCCTGGGTAATTAGGGTCATTTTGCAAGCAAGGTGGTAGGTTTTTCACAAATTCGTATGAGGGTTTGGCACACAGAACTTCCAAATAGGGATACTCACTTGCCAGGTAACGTTCCACTTCTGAGTCAAAATCTCCACTCAAAATGATAGGGTCAGGGTTGACATAAGGTTTGGGTTTGTTTCTTGCCATGCGAGAGATTAATCGGGCATTCTTTTTGCCTTTGGAATTCGCAGTAGGTTTGGCTTCAGGCCTTTTAGCCACGGGTTTAACAGTTTCCACATCCTTGGTCACAGAGTTGGGTAGGTCGATAGGTGAGTCGGGTAAGGGTTTAGGTAACAGAACACTGTAGGGTATCGGAGGTGCAGACTTGCCCTCGCTCACCACAGGTTTGTCAACCTGTGGTGGGTTTGAATCTTCAAAATTATTGCGAATAAGAAAATCATTCCAACAGTCTCGGCGTAAGCCCAAATGACAAACAACAATCACTTTAATCAACCCAAAGTGAAAAAGGCTGCTATCAGCCTGATTCCGTTTGTATCTTTTAGACATTTTAAACATGCTCCTATGCAAGTAATAAGGCATATTAAGCTCATAGCCCATGAAAACCATAAGTAAGCGAAGATGGTATAAGAAAACAAACCCATACCGACACTCGCAGGTGATAAACTGCTTGGTTATCATCAACAAGTTGTGTCAACGTTGCTTGAGCATATTTGCGGGCAAACCTTTGTCATAGGAGCTCACCCTTCGAGACTGGAAGAGCAGTGTCCACAAGACCTCTTCCACTTTGCAAATTTTGGACCATTTTTGTCCAATGGCAGCCAGACCAGTAGCTAAACTGAGAAATTGCTCATCAATTTCCAATTGGACATCCCCGACTTTGGCTTGGCATCCATCAAAGGTTAATGCGAATTGCCGAGCCACACAAGGGTTAAAACTATCAAACTTTTGTATGAACGGGAGCCATCGAAATTCCTCAAGGTCACTGTAAGCACTGTCGAACATCAACAGAGCCTGGCTACCATTGGGTTCAGCCCTTACAACTGGAGCCATGGTGCGGGCACATGGTAGGGTTTGGATTGAACACAACAACACACAGTAGAAAAAACGTTTGGGCTAACAGCTGCGAACGAACAAAGGGGAAGCAAATTAATGTGCGCGTGCGAGGGTGGTGGGATTATCCACCGCCATGCAAAATAGTAATAGCAAAGTACAACGCTGTTCAATCAATCATAACATCGTTCAAACCATATTAATCAACCAACCCAAGAATCAAACGGTGGATGATATACCAATGCACCAATGTATTGTTTGAAACCATGAATGTTCAATTCGAAATCAAACCCAAAGTTAAATATGTGCCATTGTAATAATTCAAACCATTGTCATTCAACGTTAAATCAAAACCCAAATGTTTAACCAACGCGCCATTGCATACTCAAACATTGTGATCAAAGGTTTTAAATCATGGTGACAATCGATTTCATAAAATTGACAAACCAAGTGCTATATAAATTTTATCATAAGGATCACCTAACACAAATAAACCATGACCCAAAGGTAAATCAATGATTAGGCAAGTTTCCATATGCTCAATGCCTTATCAGTTAATAAAATCAAATTGTGCAATCAAAGTAAAAACGTCCAAATAGGCATAGTTTGAAAAATCTTTTCAGCCACATGATAAACCAAAGGTAAAGTGCCACTCAAAATATCAATAAAAGACTATGACAGTTCAAATAACGATAGAGGAGTTTTCACGCTTATAGTTGTGAAAACTAAATGGAGACCGATTTGCAAGTATCGCATGAAATGAAAACATCGTCTATTTGCACAATGCGATGGCAATTTGAAGTTCAAGAGACATAGGTGTAGGCAACTTTTAGGGCAATGGAAAAAATTGAATTGGCTGCCAACAAAGCTTCATGTTGGTCCTATCATGTTGTACACTCACTTCATTAATGAAAATTCAGAAATGAGCTATTGCCCAATTTACCACACCAATGTGCATGACTGATTTGTGAATTCATTTTACATTTTTGTATGATAAACATCATTATCTATCATGCCATAATTGAAGTGACTATGTATGTATTTCGATCTCTCATCATAATTGTTCCTATGGTTGCATTAATTCTACTTGTGTGTGTTTGTATCAAGTTGGTACCAGAGCATCATTTCACATAGAGTTGTTGGAATGTGTATACAATCGATAGTAAAGACTCGTTATTAAGTGAATAAAGAAAAGGAGGAAATTTTGCATAATTGCTTTGAAATGATTAAAGCAATAGTTGCAGCCTTAAATGGAAGGTTGAATGTATGGATGGGCAATTGAATAGTATCACCATTTACTATACATATTAACATCTTACATTGCAACATTATAGGTTTTAATTCACCAAAATCCCTTAGGAGGTAACCCAAACTTGAAACTGAGTAGTGGAGGGGGAAGTTTGTTGGCGAACCTAGGTTCCTCTCTCAAAGTGGAAACCAAGGTAGACATTCCATAGTATGATGGTTAGAAGGAAACTTACTTAGTTGGTGATTTTTTAAGGAAACTTTATTCCTACTATGAAGATACACGGATGACGAAAATATTGCACGCCTTTGCAAATATATGCATGTGCGAGGGAGCTTCACTTTGGCAAGAGAATATATGTGAGTGTAAATTGGGCCTCAACACCACATAAGTCATGACATGGGACAAATTTAAATTTATTGTCAAGGATAATTTATATCCATCCACCTTTGGAAGAAACAATAGCAAATGCCAATACCTACAACAACAACAAAAAACTAGATAGTAGATGCCTATATATAGGAGTTTGCCCACAATACAATTCAAATCAAAGTGATGGATGAAGAAGCAAAGTTTGGTGACCAATTTCATTGGTACGTTGATCATATCAATTCAAAAAGAGATTGAGGTATTTGGAATCTACGCTCTTGATGATGTATATTGAAAGTCTTGAAATAATTGATGATTAATAATGTTGTTGGTGTACTTCTAATAGAAGAAAAAATATTGTTGCAAAATATCGCATGACCAAAAAGACATTAATAGGGACTAGTATTCCCCCATGCTAGGATAACTAAGGAGATGATGTCTTGAGGCCCTCAGGTTGCAGACACGGAGTACTAAGAGGTAGATGAACAAGTAGAGGTCCCTTATCTTACCACAAGTCACCCTTTGATCGATTGCATCAACATCCACCACACCAGCTTGGCTCACAGAGGACAGTAGGTATTGCTCCAAGAGGTAGCAAGTCTGGTGTTGTGGTAAGTGTCATTCTAATAAACGAAGCATTTAAACATGTTGCAAAGGATCCTTTCTTGATTTTGAAAACGTTTCCTCGGAAATTATGCCCTTTGCCTCATTTCACCTTGGTGGTTGACATGTTGTCCTAGTAAGTGGTCACCCTTGGGAAAAGGGTTGCTACTAGGTGGTCTCCTTGAAGGGTTATTGTACCACTTCTGTACATGCTTATCACTTTCCATACTCCTTCCCTTTTTGTCTCCTCATCTTTTGGTTTTTTGGGCATATTAACCCAAGAAGGGCTTGTACCTCATTTCATGGGAAGAAGGTGCTAAGGGCCTGGAGGTAGATTGCAGTTGCTATAAAAGAATAAGAAACTAATGCTAAAAATAAAGTGAACATAGAAAATGAGGACCATCAAAAGCTGGTCCAACTTAAGCTTTACTTACTCAATGCCCACCATGGTCCAAAATTGCAAATGCTAAAGCTTGAAATCTTATAAAGAGGACTAGCAAATTACAAATAAATGAAAGCAGGGATTGGAAAGATGGCTAAAAAGGGGTTTGGGAAAAAAAACACCTAAATAGTTGGTAATTCAAGAGCAAGCGTATGTTATACAAAGGTACCCATAAATAAGATAATATGAGCCCTTGTATGTCAAGAAACCCCATGCCCAAAAGTCACACCCTCTTCCACCTCATACTCTTTATATGACTTAGAGAGGGTCATCTTGGGAAACATTCCTTGACTTGGGGAATGAACTACCTAATAGGTCACCATGACAACCCTCCCATACTTAAATTTGGCAAGTTGTATAAGGTCTTTGAGCATTTGTTTATTTTGAAAAGGGGGATTTGATGCACATGTCTGGGTGGTTCTTTTATTAGATATGACTTGCTTGGAATGATACTTGTGACTTGTGGACCCTTGGAGGGCGAATTTGTTTGTCTTTGCAGGGCCTTTCCAGGTGAAAGTCTTTTCGTGGAGGCACAAGGTTACTTGGACCTTCATAGGGGCACGAAGCCCACAGGTTGGACGATGCGCCCCCTCTCATTGGACACATGGGAGGATGAACGTTGCCCTCTCTCATTGGACAAATATGGAGGTTTGGCCTCTCTAATTTGATGTTGACTTTTGGAAAAGTGGATAAATCAGTTTTTTGTATAAATAAAGGTCACTTTCATTTCATTTGGACATAACTCTCACTTGAGAATTACATAACATTGGGTGAAATTTTCACCCTATTTGGGCATTTTCTTGTATCTCTCTCTCTCTTGGTGCATTGTGAATGATCTTTCTTGTCTATTGGAGGAAGAATCTAGGCACTATCTCTTGATGCTGGTCTCTTTGCAAATGTGATGGAATATTCTTGGTAAAGAAGGGATTTTCATGTTATCTCTTGAAATTGGTAAGGGGTTTTCTGCATAATGTGTTGTTTCTTCTTGTTTCAAGGTTAATTGTCTAAATATTTGGAGGAGTATAAGGGCATACACCCTCCACCAAGATCTATCTTTATTTGTCATTGAAAGAGCTATTTTGCAAAGGTTGCTACAAGGAGTAAAAGGGCTTACGCCCTTGTAGATTTACCTTGCTAAGGTTAGTTTTCTCTAAGGAGTAAAAGGGCTTACACCCCTAGATAAGTAACAAACTCTATCTTATACACAAGAGACTCCATTAACCCAATTGATAAGGCACTAATATACTTGAATTGGAGATATAATATTGTTGCATTGGTATAGGTTAAATATTGAGATATTGCAATTGTCTAAGTTGGATTTGTTTCTGCATGTTATAAGCCTTCTTATGCCCTAGGGGCGTCTTGATTGGCCTTGTAATTCTATTTGCCATTATAAATTAATGCTACATCCATTAGGGATGCTGCAAAATCATCTTTCTTTAATATATTGCTCACCATTCTACCACTAAAAATCACTTTCAAGTTGCCATATTTAATCCACTAGTTGTTAGCTATCTTTTGGGTGGATTGTTTGATGATTTTGGTGGCTAGAAGTTGTTGGTGTATCAATTGTTTGCTACAACCATTTGGATGTCATAAAAACTTGTTGATAACATCATATAGCAACCCTTTAAACACCACCATAGTCTTGCTTAAATCATTGGAAGTTTAACTAGTCATTGCTAGCTTTGTTTCCATAATCTTGTACTTGATTTTGGTGGTTGGATTTGCATCTATTAACTTCATTCATTGCTGATCTATATATTTCTATACATATTTTGGGACAACAAGGTTTCTTTGTGATTTTCCATTGTTTAAAGGCTTGGTTTATCATTTTTCGTCTTGTTCCATGTAGGGTTAACATTGTTTTGTAGGTATCCAACACTTGACAACCATTTATCCTCTCACAAGACTCATCTTCAAGCCTTTCTTCATCTCCAAACTTGACCTATAGGGGTGCTCATTCATCATCATATCACTTTCCATATCAATCCACCTAGGGTCACTAGGATTCCCCCCTTGTGGTGATTTCATCATCACTAAAGCGAGGGGAGTGCCTATCTAAGGTGACAATGGGTAGGTACTCCCGTAGTTGTCTCACACTTTTTGATTGTTTTTTGACAAAAAAACTGCAAAAATTTATGTTTTTCAACTTCAACCCCTTCAAACCCATATCTCCCTTAGGAATTTCACCTTGAAGTAAACATAAGAGTTCTAAATAATTGTATTAGCTTCATACTCATATTTTTTTAATTTTTTTTACGGACATATAGTGGGGCAAATGTGACGGGCACCAACGATATATACTTTAAAATTTTAGGTATAGATAATAAGTGACTTGTGTGCCCCTCATTTTTTTTTAGAGATGGTTATTCATTTTACGGAAACCAAATGCATGCTCATAATCGACACTGATCATAATTGGTAGTGGACTATATGTTGAGGATTTTCAGACTTAAGCACTATTTTTTTTTATTTATCGAAATAACATATGTTTAAAAAATGGTGCCTTATTGACACATGTTTGTGTCCTCACATTTTCTTTCAAATGTGACTCTTATCAAACAAACTAAAACTACCCTTTTGAAGAGGACAGTGCAAGGAATATCCTTGTGAGTTTTTACATTTTTTTGGTGTTGTCATTGTGATGATATTGAATTTTCATTGTGACTGATTTTTAGCTCACTAAGTTTCCTAATGGTAAGGTTTAGAAAAAAAAATAGAAATCCCAAATGAAATTAAAAAATTCTTACACCATGAGAAAGTAGATTCAATGATGAATCTATTGGTATAAACTACAACAAGTAATTCTCTGATTTTGCAGGGTTTCCACCTTGCTCAAGTGACAAATTTCAGAAAACTGCAGAAATGCTTGCTGTATTCGTTGACCAGAAACTCTCGATCGAGAATATGTCTCCACCGAGATATTTACTAATTTCTCGAGCGAGAGTTTTTTGGCCCAAAAAGTAACCCATGGTTAAACCAAACTCAAGCCTGAGAGTTTGTTTCAACTCTCGCCCGAAAGAATAAACAAACTCTCGGGTGAGAGATTTATTACACAATGCCTTGAGAATCTTTTAGGGGCTGACATATTAATTGCCCGAGATTCCCTGTAGGATTCTATAATTTCTCTCCCGAGATTACTATATAATCTCTCTCCCGAAAGTTTATTTCCATCATTCACCTTCTCAAGTCTGAAAAATAAGTTCAAGTTCAGATATTTTCAGTGCGAAAAAAAGTTCTAAGGTATTTTTGTTTTGCTTATGGAGGTTTTAAACTTTTTCATATTATAAATTTCTTTACAAAGGGTATATTTGCTCATTTTCTTTATAAGGGAAAATATTGTATACTTGGTTTACACATATTACTATTTTTTTTTTTTTTTAAAGACATTGTAAAATTGGTTTTAGCATATTAATATTTGTTTTTTTAAAGGAGAAATGCAAATTTGGGTTTGGCATATTATTGTTTTTTTTTAAGCAACATATTGTAAATTTTGTTTTGTCATATTGCATTATTTTATATAAGGGATATATGGTGAATTTGGTTTTAGCATAGTACTGTTATTTTTATAAAGGGATATATTGTGAATTTGGGTTTGTGTTCATGTCATATTGCAATTTGTTTCATTAATTGTACAATTTATATCCAAAATATTACTGTGATTTCAGGTTTTTGGCATTGGAGTTTAGGTTTTTAATTCTTTCAACACGGGAAACCAAAAGAAATGTGCAACAAAACATGATCGCACTAGAACTAATGGAGAGGCAAGGAAAGATAGAAAACGTGAAAACATGAGAAAGTTAAGAGCAAAAAGAGCAATGGAAAGAAATGTGGAGGCACATGGTGGTGACGAAGAAATGCAAAATGTGGAGGCACATGGAGGTGACGAAGAATTGAAAAATGTGGAGGCACATGGTGGTGATGAAAGAATGCAAAATGTCAAAGAACACGTTGATGAAAGAAATGAAGAACATGCAGGTGACGAGGAAATGACAAATGTGGAGCAAATGTTGGGCAACATTGATACTGAGACCATGATTGGTGAGTAAATATGCTTTTTATGTTTATAAAATTGTATTTAATACAAGTATATAATTGATTTGAAAGTTCACAATCTTATAAATTTATATATTTTCATGTAGAGTCAACATCCAACTTACAACATCCTACCATACCTATCAATTTATAGAGATTAATTGGAAGTTGCAACAATATCGTCATCAATGACAAATTTTTGGAGAATATGGATTCAAGTAAAATTGAAGAATTGGGACCTCCGATGCGTGATCATACAACTCGATATAAAGAAAAAAAGATACTCAAAAATTATCTTGAAGGTATTCTTGTCATAACACAAGCTCAATTGTTACATAGATTGTTAAAGCAAAAATGTATAAGAAATGCAATTAAATTATTGGGCATTAAAAGTGTCAAAGAGGTTAAAACAAATGAGACGGTATCAAAAAATGTGACCTCGTCCCTTGCCACACTTGCAAGGAAACGATCTCATGATTTAGTGGTTGTTCATAAAACATTTCTAACAGGGGTTGTGGCAAAAAACACTGCAATTGATTGTTTGTTGGCTATGACTCTAAGAACGTTAAAAACATCAAGAAAAAGTTTATGGAAGCATAAAAAAGTTAGGGTTCAATTAGATGAGGATGATGAAATTGCATGTTGGGTTTTTATCTGTAGGCAACCTTATCAAGATAGACTTCCAGATAATGTGAGGGACAAGGTTAAAGAGTATTGGCATTTAAACTCTTGTGTCTTACCAAATGAAAAGGATGTTGTGTGACGTTGTATATCTAAAGGAAACTATGAAACTCATGCCAAACACATAACAAAGGTCATTCAAGTGGAAATATTAATTTTTTTTATGGAGAATAATGTTGATGTCAAGATTTCCCTTAGCACATTTGTGAAGCTTAAACCATGGTATGTCGGGCCCATCATTGTCCGCGACACATGTTGTTGTTGATACCATGTAGAATTCGAATTATATTATGAGACATTTCTAAATTTTGGCATACAGTGTTGGCCAAATGACTCCACTCCGTCGAGTGTTCATGAATTTGTATCTAAAACATTATGTGCATGAGAGAGTGATCAAGTATTCTATAAGAATCAATGCGTCGGTGGTAGAAAATGTGAAGAATGTTCTCATTTGACCCTTTTTTATGCTAAATACCCCATTGATCCAAATGATCCTCAATTGTCAAATCACATTGTGAAATGGAAGAGATATGAATATGCTAATTCGACCTTGCCTTGGTATCATCACCAAAATGGTGCATTACCATTGATTCCCTGAGTTAACTCCTCACTACTCTCTGTTCAGTCACTTAACTAAAGACTAGTTGACTAGTTAACTCAACTACGTGGCAGTTCACTCCCATAACTGCCTGAGAGACTAGACTAGGTGGCAGTTCACTCCCGTAACTGCTGGTGTGTGTCCAAATCACTCTAGACCACGACTATGTCGTATTGGTTCACCTTCAGTGCGCACTCATTGAGCTATACAGAGTATATCATGTGTAAACTATTCATTTTTTACAATGGTTAATGAGAATTCTTTCATTCTCTCTCCTTCTTCGTATTTCTCTAATTCTCTCTGCAAATGTGTGTATTATTGTTTATCTAGATCTATTCTGTGCAATTTCAACACATTTACATGGTATCAGAGCCGACGGACTTCTAAGCAAAATCTAAACCAAATTTTTTGCAGGTACAAAAGATTGAAGACAACGGAAAGATGGATTCCCAAAAAGAATTCATTCTTACAGCTTACAACTATTTTGCATGGAAGGAGAAAATAGCCATACATCTCTGAACCAAAGGGTTGTACAGGTTAACCTTGAATACATATACAGAACCGACATCATCCATAGAAAAATCCAAGTATTTAAACCACATGGATGAGGCACTCAGAACAGTTTGCAGTCTTATTTCTCCTGATCTCCTTTTTCACATATCTTCTCGTAAGACTCCAAATGAAGCCTGGACCATCTTGGAAGGGCTATTTGGCAAACAAAATGAGATGAGGGGACATATGCTGGAGGTGGAGCTGTGAACATTGGATCCAAAAAGCTTCGACAATATCCAAGATTTCCTTACAAAATTCAAGGATTTACTGTCGCAACTCAAAGCTTGCGGGGTTGATAAATCGAAAGAGAAGAAACAAATGGTTCTCACCATTCTCTTCAAGATTGGTCCTGAATTCTTTGTATTCATATCCACATTCCATTCTGTCAGATTCGCTTCTGGAGCCACCTAGAATATGCCTTCTCTTGAGGACTTTATCGAAGCACTGACACAAGAGCAAACCAAGTTCATAGACATGGGCACAATCAAAGGCCCAAAGGAACATGCACTCACTGTGCATGATGGCAGCCACAAATATCAGAAATCTAAATATAAAGATAAACATAAAGCTCATGCACATCCGAAGAAGGAAGGGTACACAAAACCCTTCACCGATGCCTCTGGATCCAAAGGGGAAAAGGGATGAAAAGGGGAGAAATGCATGTACTGTCACAAAGGATTCCATTCGGAATCTGCATGCATGAAAAAAAAAATAGATCTGATGTCTCAAATACTTCAGCAACATCCTCGAGGGTCCCAAGAAGAAGAAGCCAGAAGATCCAAATTCCAAGAAAGACAATTCTAGCCATGCCTTGATTCCCATCAACTCCTCTCCCGATGCTTGGATCGTTGATTCAGGAGCATCACATCACATGGCTGCCTCAAAAGCAATATATTCTTCTTTGGATGCATGCAAAGGTCCTACCATTCTGATGGGGGACAACTCTTATGTCGAATTCACCAACAAAGGAAGGATTGAACTCACCAACGAAAGCTTCAAGAATGTGTTGCATGTTCCCAAGCTTTCTGTCAACCTTCTCTCCATGTATCAGATGATGAATTGTGGCACCAAAAAGAAATTTGTATTCACACCAAATTCTGTGGACATCTACGACATGCAAACCAACTCCAGGGTTGCTACCGATGAGGTAAATCATTAGTCTAGATTGTATACATTTTCTGAATTCATTGAACCTGATTCTGCTTTATTGCTTACTCATGTTGATGAAAGTAGTAGGATTTGGCACGAAAGGTTTGTACATTTGAATTTAAGATACATGTAACAACTTAGAAAGCACAGATTGGTTGATGGCCTACCAAACATCCATTTCTCCAAGGGAGTGTGTGAGGGATGTGTTCTCGGGAAACACCCTCAAGAGAAATTCAACAAGGGAAAGTCTCAGAGAGCCTCCGCACCTTTAGATCTGATCCATAGTGACCTAATGGGTCCTTTTCCGCATCCATCGATCAACAAAGAGAGGTTTGTTCTTATTTTTGTTGACGTTTTCTCACATTTTACATGGATCTCGTTTCTCAGGCTAAAATCTGAGGTCTTTCAACACCTCAAAGATTTCAAAGCCCTGGTTGAGACATAGTCCAGAAAGAAGATCAAAGTTCTCCGAACTGATAATGGGGGAGAGTATTTGAATCTTGAGATCCACAAACTTTGCCATGAGGCAAGGATTCGGTTACAACACAATAGGGCAATCTAGTTCCCCTTCCTTCTGGGAGGAAACTTGTTAGATGCAGATGGGTCTACAGGACCAAGAGTGTAGTGGATGGACATATCAACAGATACAAAGCCAGGCTTGTCGCCAAAGGCTTTTAGCAGGTTCATGGTATTGACTATGATGAGACCTTCGCTTTAGTAGCGAATATGGATTACATACGATTGACAGTTGCCATTATGGAAACCAAAGGATGGGAAGTCCATCATATGGACGTAAATAATGCTTTTCTTCACGGTGATCTCTCTGAGGAGATCTACATGGAGCAACCCCAGGGATTTATGCAGGACTCATATTTGGTCTGTCGACTGAAGAAGTCACTTTATGGCCTCGAGAAGGTTATGAGGGCATGGTATGCCAAGATGGACTCCTACCTATTGTCACATAACTTTGTACGTTGTAAATCAGACCCAAATGTTTACATGCTCAGGACGACTGATTCACTTATAATTTTAGTTCTGTACGTTGATAATTTACTGATCACCGGTTGCTCGACTTCAACAATTGTTGCAGTCAAGAGGATTCTACATGACAGGTTTTTGATGATGGACATGGGTCCACTACACTTCTTCCTTGGACTCAAGATCAGTCAAGATGCATCAGGCATCAAACTGTATCAGGCCAAGTATGCATGAGATCTCCTTGAGAGATTTCACATGACAGACTGCAAGTCTGATCTGACTCATTTTCTATGAGGAGTCAAACTTGAGAATGACGGGGAGACTCCATTGGTTGACAAAACTCTGTACAGACAGCTAGTGGGGAGCTTGTTGTATCTCACACACTCTAGACCAGACCTCTCATATGCAGTTGGTGCAGTTTCTAGGTTCATGCAGGAGCCGCATGAGCTACATTGGAGAGCTACAAAGCGTATCCTTCGATACATACATGGCACCATCACCTTTAGGATTCATTATGCAACAAAATCTACATTATATGTCATCGAGTTTACTGATTCTGACTGGGTTGGCGATAGCACTGATTGCAAGTCCACATCTGGTTACTCACTCAGTCTTGGTTCCGAGCCTATTCGTTGGTCGTGCAAGAATCAAGCTTCCATTGCTCTATCTTCAGCTGAGGCAGAGTACAGAGGGGTAGTTAACATAACCATTCAGGCTATGTGGCTACAACATTTTCTCACTAAGTTGGGCATTCAGTTTCATCAATCGATCATCATCTAGTGTGACAACTAGAGCACGTTGAAGTTCTGCAGAGATCCAGTTCAGAGGTAGCGGATGAAGCACATCGAGATCCACATGCATTACATCCGAGACTTGGTACATGAGGGATCATCGACTTACAGTTCTGTCCTTCAACAGAACAGACGACAACCATCTTCACCAAGACTTTCACTGAGCAAAAGTTTCATTCTTTGCGAAGTCGTCTTGGAGTGAAGGACACAGTGCCCAACAACTGTAGTTCTTCTTTTTACATACATTGTACCTTGAGGGGGGGGGTTTTCCCATGAGGTTTTTCCTCTTTCCTCACTTTATTTTCAGTGTATCTTTTGTAGTTGGGTACCTAACATGGCCTCCTTGTCGGGACCCATTCGTTATTTTCACCATAGTGATGTTTGGGGGGGGTGTTGGAGTTACTTCACACACACCTAGGATTTATTTTTCCTAAGGTTATTCCTTGTTTATTATTTGTAATTAGTCATTATTTAGTCTCCTATATTTTAGGGGAGAATATTCCACTTGAAGAATATTCTCTTTCAGTTGACACTTCAGTTTGACTAGTTGAGTTGAGTTTAGATGCTGCATTAGTTTTATCACCATGATATTTTGACCTTGCCTTGGTATCATCACCAGACTGGCGCATTACCATTGATTCCCTGAGTTAACTCCTCACTACTCTCTATTCAGTCACTTAACTGAAGACTAGTTGACTAGTTAACTCAACTAGGTGGCAGTTCACTACCGTAACTGCCTGAGAGACTAGACTAGGTGGCAGTTCACTCCGTAACAGTTGGTGTGTGTCTAGATCACTCTAGACCACCGTTATGGCATATTAGTTCACCTCCAATGCACACTCATTGAGCTATACATAATATATCATGTGTAAACTATTCATTTTTCACAACGGTTAATGAGAATTCTTTCATTCTTTCTCTCCTTCTTCTTCTTTCTCCAATTCTCTCTACAAATGTGTGTATTATTGTTTAGCTAGATCTATTCTGTGCAGGTTCAACACATTTACAGACTTTTTATAGTTTATGGACATATCATTCTCCATTGTTGGTTTGTGATTGAATGCAAACTTGTGTTGTTGTGCCATTCCTTAAGTTTGTTTGACTATGTAATGGATACATGCTTTCTTTCTCATTGCTAGGATAAAATTGTATCGTGCAATATTTTATTAGGACTTCTTTAATTGTGATTCTCGATATATCTTTGGAAATGATTTGAATTGGCATTTTGATATTTAGAAATGCAAACTAATTTTTTATGTGATTAAATTTGTGATTTATGTGATAGGGTTTTCCTTTTGATACACTAAGATCGTCAATGATGACAAAGGGACCTTCAATTGTAACTAGATTTGTGAGTGTCATTTTATCGATTAATGCCTTGCTAGAAATCTTCACTCTATTTTTCAACTTTGATTGCATCGATGATGACTTCCCGATTCAACTTATCAGTGGTTGTCATTCAACATTTCTTTGTTGACAAGTTGTTCTAGATATTTTTGTTGTGTCTTCTTCTCATTCTTGAACTTCTTAAGAATAACACATTGTTCTTGAAGGACTAATTATGTAGGCCACCAAGTAGGTGGTGCTATCTAATGTTGTCCAAGTTATCATAAATAGAATACCCATTTGTAACGTAGTAGCATTGGTGCTCCAAAAGAAGTAAAAGCCTATTTTTTGGACATTGAACTATACATTCTTTGAGTAATTCATCGAATGGAATCACCTAACTTGATTGGATTTGGGTGTTAAACAAAAATAGTCACAAAAAACTGATACATGAAGCCTAAATTTGCACATAGGTTTAACTGTTTTTCCATAACAAACTAGTAGCAACATTGAACAAACAATCCAACTTTGTACCCACAGTGGAAAGTAGGGGATGAACATGTAATACAATCTCCAATCAGAGGGCAACTAGTATGTGTAAAATCTACTTGTTTTTTAGGGAACACAACAATCAATTCAAAGGCTTTTATCATTCACTTTCTTTTGGAGCAAGTAATTAAAATCATACCCTCAGTCCCCAAAATTGGGACTTTATACACATCCTGACTAGTATAAACCTTCCATCCCACGAAGAGAATATGGACACCTAAAAAGTACATAGTTCCACTCTACTTTAAGTGGATGAGTTTGACAGGATCCATAGGCAACATTAATTTTTAAAAGTATTATAAAGTTCCATTTCTGCCCTAACTTTGGCCAGCACAGAATGAAAATCAAAGCTCATGCAATATATATCTTTAATTTGCAACAAGAATACCAAATTACTTCCTTTTCAAGCATATAAAACAAAGAAATAACAATATACATCCTAAATGAATCACAAGAGAATCCAATCAAAAGAAAGGTCACGTGTCAATTCTTATATCACAAGATACAAATAGATAAGACAGATGGTGATTAACATATTCTTTCTCAGGTGTACAATGAGGAAAGCTAAATTGATCAAATGATAAAAATATATATTACAAAGACCATCCAAACAAAATAAATATACAAGTATTTAAGAAAACATAAATACATGACATGCCAACTTACTATTAGAACACAATTTAAAAGGAACAAGGCAATAATCAAGTCTTTTCTCTTTAGGTGATCAACCACAAACTAGTAACAATGACCATAGTATTTTTAGAAATGCAATGAACAGAGCAGAAGGGAAAAATATAAGTAGAAAAATTGTCACTGATCATTTAAGACAGAGCATGCTGCTGCCATTCTAGATATTGTCGTTCCTTCAATTTCTTCCCAAATTCAACCATTTTGTCCTTTTAACTATAGAATTTTATGAAAAGGAAAACAAGCATAAGAAATTGTCATTAGATTTATCATTCTTTAAACAAAAAATTATAGCTAGAAACACAACAGGAAGATAAAAGCATAGAGAAAAGACACAACATTTTTTATTGCAACCATGTAAATAGTATACAACTATCTATATGACATAAAACTTTTTTTTCCAGGGAGGGAAATTCCCCGCGGAAAACTCACCCGATACTTCCCCACATAGTGGATGATATGGGATGCTAAACCACGACCCCAAGGACACAAGGCTTGAACTCGTGACCTCTCCCCCGACCGAGAGAGTATTTTCATGTCTTACCAATTGTGCTATCCCATGGGGCTGACATAGAACTTAAAAGGTAATAGATCAAAGAAATTAATCCAACTTATGGATCAAATGTCAAACACATAAATGAAACAAGGAATATGAGTACTTGATCAAAATCTCTATGAGTGTTATATAGCAACCTAAGACAAAGAAGTGGGCACCAAAGTTAGGTTGTCTTATGTCCTAAGAAATAGATCTATACTAAACTGATGCATTTCCTTTATCTTACATCTTCAGATAGCTATCATAGCCAATGAAGTAATCAAAAGATGTTATCAAAAAGCTTATGCATATTTCAAAAACATTAGTGTATACTATTAGACAGAACGTACCATAAACCTCAAACTTTATATGGGAACAAATCAATCCCACCAATGATTTCCATGGAACTTACTATCCTCATTTAATAAATTACTAGAAATGACTTCCAGACCAATGTGAATGGTAGGTTTGTGACCTTCCTAGGAAGCCGAAAAAAACAATATTGTAAATATCAATTCAAAATCGATAAAACACTAATCCAGGGAGTAAATTTCATCTTTGGAAGGAGCAGGTAAAGTTCATATGATCAATATATTGATCAAGCTCTACTCTTCAATAACTATCCCAAATAATCATTAATACATGACTCATAGCATTTTCCAACAAAATAGATGCAATGAAATAATTATGAATTGTCTTCAAAAGCCAATGTATAGTAGCCCCTGAATCAACATATGCTTTCAAGTCTAGTGTCTATGCCTTTGGTATAATTGTAAATAAAGGGAGAAATCAAAGCCAAAAACATTATTTTTCCTCATATTGATATTAACTTTCTACTCATATTTTTTTTAAAGGCAAATATCTTCTAACAATTCATGTCATAGTCCAACTTGCTAATCTCATGTTGGAGAAAGTATTTACTCCCCAATACTTAGATCCAAGTAGTCATGTGGTAAACATACACATCACTAGTCAATCGATACAAAACATCATCCTGATTGACTAAGGGAAGCAATTAAGTTCATGAATAATGAAAACATGGACACAATACGGCTCCAAGAGTTGCTAAGACAAACTCCCACAGTCCTCCAAATGGCTGACAGGTTAAAATAGAACTACAAAAACTGTGGGTTGCTAGCTTCATTTACCCAATTGCGAGTTTCCCCACTAGTCATCATTCCAAAGAGGTTATTCATTGAGAGGCATAATTCCTTCACCATTTCCTTCAGACCGAATTTCCATTCGCTCCTGGTTTTCTGTGGGCTGAAAAGTCAAAATGAAAGTTATATATATATATACACACATTTGGGGACAAAATATACGGAAACTAATAAAATATTATCAAAAAAAAATATTGATACCTACGTTGCCTGTGAAAATTGTGTAGGTACAATTTCCTCAACAACATGTATATTTGTGCTGCTACCCTGAAATTTCATTAAAATGTAAGAGACTAACCCTATAAATTTCACTTTCAACTTAGGCATTGGCAAGTTCAATTACATATATATATATATATATATATATATATCATCAAAGTAATACCTCTGTTTCTTCCTGGTCAACACAATATTCATCAGCATAGTCATCATCATTTAGGATTTGGGTATACTACATAAATTTCAATTAATTTATAGACATGATATTTGGAGAATAAAAGCATATGTATATACACTAACATTTAATATGTAACATGTACATTTTAGCTCATATTGTAAATGTGTCTTTTGTAAGTTCAATTATTATAACATACTTACGTACCATGTTTGTGTGTCGATTTTCTCGAGCAATGACTTGCTTATACATGTCTCTACAATATGCTGCATACTGCTCGACCTCTGATCGACTCATAAATCTCAAGACATCATCAGAATAATCATCAAATGAGTTGTCATCCATATTGGATGGAGATGCCATATTATTTATGCTGATTTCTACCCCTGTCAATGCAGCCCCGACATGCTCTTTTATTTGTTCCCTCACCCTACTTCCCAATGTGGATGCCATTTCTAACTCCTCTTGAAAAGAAATGACTCTAGGCTGTGGAACTACTAAGCAAGGCACCAGATGCCTATATTCAACATTTCGTCATGCATCATGATGTTCATATGTATGACCTTTTTCATCACCATAGAAATTGGATCTCGTATCTATATAGTTAGGGTCCATGTGCAACCAAAACTCTACAATTAGCATCTTGACAAAATATTTAGGGACCTCATCATTATTTGGGAACTTTCCATATGCATAGAGGAACCTCAAATAAATATGTGGTGCAATATTTGGATCATTGAATCTTGCAATCATTAGATGTTTTTGGTCTTCAGGCTGCAAGTCAAATAATGAAAAGACCATTTTTTTTGTGACAACATTTTTATTTCTCCGAACTTGTGGCGACCCATCACCGTCATTCTCCTCCTATGAATCATGTCATAAAAAACATGGGTTGATGGTCCAACCCCAATATAAGTCTCAATCAAACTATTCAGATTGTGCAAAACAATCTGGAGACTCTGTTGACAAACAATAGAGATAGTAGAACTCTCAATTTCACCCTACAATCTCATGGAATGCTCCCTCATCTCTTTCACATTAAGCATTGTGATCTTGTCTTCCTAAGGAATCCTATTGGGAACATCTCTAGGATGAGTGTGGAGAGGGTCATATCTTTCATTGTGGGCATACTGACGTGCCCGCCAACCTCTCTTTGTATCATGAGGTGGAATAGGAGCACAAGCAGCAAACCCTGTAAGAAGTAAAACATGTGCAAGCATTAGAATGTATATATAATTTTTCGATCAAAGTATACATATTTAAACAAAATGTGTTCATTAAAAATACCCGATGGAGCCTCTGCCTCAGCATGTACACTTTGTGTACTAGAAACTAACTCTTCCGTCGTATCAATATTGTCAGAATGTCCAGAAGCCCTTGTAAAAAACAATAAATTGGCAATCACATGTATTTTAAGAGAAATAACATAATTTTTTGCAAAAAAAACACATGTCAAACAAGAATTATGCTAAGAATTTACGTAAACAATCTCTATCTAGTGATGGGGTGTTTGTGTTAGGTGTATCTGCAGAACAAGGCACTGAATGCACATGCAAAAAAATAATCAAGTCCTATGCATGTAACGTTTTAAAAAAGTCCAAGATAATTAACTTGTACTAGAAAATGATAAATAACATTAAAAAGTACGTATGCGTGTCCTCTGTGCCTGTCCACCAGCCCCTGTAAAAAACAATAGATTGACAATCACATCTAAGTAAGAGAAATATCATAATTTTTCACAAATTAAACACACATGTCAAACAAGATTTATGAACTTAGATTTTACCTAGACCATGTATATCTTGTGATGGGCTGCCTGTGGTAGGCATATCAACAGAATAAGGCATTGAATGCATGTGCATAAAAATATTCAAGTCCTATGCATGTAATGTTTTAAAAATGTTAAATATATTTAACTTTTACTAGAAAATGAAAAATAGCATTATAATGTACCTATGCGTGTCCTCTGTGCGCATGGGTGTGCAACAATTAGGCTAGCCCGACATTCAAGCTGCTCTCTTGCAATGCGTCTAGTAGACCCCATAGAAGTGCGTCTTTCATGGTCATAGCCACTACATGTGCACGACAAGATCTTAGAAACATGTGTAAAAGGAGATTTATGTTTATATTTTTTCACATTAAACATTATGTATATAACATATAGAATTAAGAATGAACTGAATAACAATTGAATTTACCCGACGATGACCTATGGGAGTGTCGGTGCATAGCAAACAAGTTTACTTGACCCTGAAGTTGTGCAGCTGTGCATGATGAGAATTTTCCACAAATTAAAAAACATGTCAAATTTAACATAAATATGTCCAGATATGTATTGACATTAAAAATTAAAAATATGTAACCTAGACTTGAACATGTTGAAGTTAATAGTTGAATGCCCCTGATAGTATTTAGCCTTGTAGATTACATTTGTGGTTATCATTAAATATATTCAAATCCTCAAAAAGATTGTTGGTTGTCACAGATTACGTGACTTGGGTTTTATTGGTTTTTATGTAGGCTTCCCATTCACCGGTGATGTCTCAGTAAGAGGTCGTATATTAGATGGAACTTATTACAGTCCTAAAATGACATGGAAAATAATTGTCCCTAGGGACTATCTCCATTTTGTCAAGAAATATCAAAGGTAACTAGAGGACATTACAATCAATTTCAATTATTTATTCATACAGTTCCCTATGAAGAGGTTTTTGTTAAACCAGGGAAAATGATCCAGCTTACATCAAATATTTGTTGAGATCACAAATTCCTTGATGAGACAGGTCTTGTTGTTGTTGTAGAGAATGAACAATACAAGTGCATGACAAGGTATGCATCATTCTTGAAGCTACTGTTGCCAGTATAATAACATCACATATGGTCCTGCAACTCATGACTTCTTTTCATGACACAAGGGTGAGTATCCAAAGATTCAGGCAACTTTACTAGGTTCAAGGGTGTAGGCAATTCATAAATATAAAAGTAACCAACATAAGTACTTACCTGTACTTACCTTTGCCTATGCTTCAGTAGTATTCCTGCTAGGATGTTGTCTTTCTTTCATCATTACAGGCTGTAAGTGAGATCGCAATACACATTATGTCCAAGAGAATTCTAGGAATGTATTACCAAGTATCTCTATGTAATGAACAAATTTGAAAATGCACCATCCCTATTTCTGAACATGACAACAGTAATGCCTTGAGCCTTGAGACTTGACTTCAAAATCTCTTTGAATAATAGGATAGGGGTCAGGGCATACCCATCCACCATTACAATCAAAAGGTACAACATGGTTTCGATTCCAAAAAGTATTGACGTTCATATATATTCCATTGAAAAATACAACTACAATTAGAAGATAGGATAAACTGATCAATTAAATTCCAAATTGTAGTAAGTACAGACAATCAAGTAAGCAATTAGATCAATATACATGTTGTATATTAAAATGAAGAATATGAGAAAAGTCATCCTAATATTTAGAACAAGTACACCATATTTTGGAAAAGGGGTAGAGGCCACATTTATCCATCAAAGGTTAGTGTTACCCACCAACCTATTGGGTATTAAAAAAAAATGAGCATGAACTTACAACATGTAGTACTCAAATAAGAAATTACATATCAATGTATCATGCACCCTTAGCTTGATAATGCTACTTTTGAGGTGAGTTTCCAAGAGCCTCAAACTAGAAGCCACTGACAATAAAAAAATCCTAAAGAAATATAGAAACAAAGAGACAATAAGAAGTAGTATTCTTTCTAGGCTGTTGTCTTTCTTTCATCATTACAGGCTGTAAGTGAGATCACAATACACATTATGTCCAAGAGAATTCTAGGAATGCATTACCAAGTATCTCTATGTAACGAACAAATTTGAAAATGCACCATCCATGTTTCTGAACATGACTACAGTAATTCCTTGAGCCTTGAGACTTGACTTCAAAATCTCTTTGAATAATAGGACAGGGGTTAGGGCATACCCATCCACCATTACTATCAAAAGGTACAACATGGTTTCGATTCCAAAAAGTATTGATGTTCATATATATTCCATTGAAAAATACAACTACAATTAGAAGATAGGATGAAATGATCAATTAATTCCAAATTGTAGTAAGTATGGAAAATCAAGTTTAGCAATTAGATCAATATATATGTTGTATATTAAAATGAAAAATATGAGAAAAGGCATCCTAATATTTAGAACAAGTACACTATATTTTGGAAAAGGGGTAGAGGCCACATTTATCCATCAAAGGTTAGTGTTACCCACCAACCTGTTGAGTATTAAAAAAAATGAGCATGAACTTACAACATGTAGTACTCAAATAAGAAATTACATATCAATGTATCATGCACCCTTAGCTTGATAATGCTACTTTTGAGGTGAGTCTCCAACAACCTCAAACTACAAGCCACTGACAATAAAAAAATCCTAAAGAAAGATAGAAACAAAGAGACAATAAGAAGATTGTATTGAATAAATAAGAGGAGCCGAGAAGTAACCCAATGACAATTAGACAATGAGAAAAGTATGAATGCTCAACACGAGATAATAATTTTTATTATTCTTGGCCAATAGAGTTTATAAATTATTAAGGCTAAGAGAAAAAAATTCAATATTAATGCACATGTCCTGAAGGTTAACTAACTAACTAATCATGCTTACATAAAAATATACACGATAATCAATAGTTGGAAAAGTGACAGATCCCCATTAAGGGAAATACATTGTTTGGATGAGAGGAATTCCCTTCATTGGGAGGTAACCTTGGCATTCTACATAAATTCCTCCGAATTTATTCTAAAAGAATCCCTTCTTTTGTCCTAGTTGAGGAATGAAACCATATAACAAGAATATGATGTATGAAATGATGACTCTTTCTATAAACAATGATATGGAACTGTGTGAAACCAAAACAATAGTGTTGGTATTCTATGTAAAATTTAAGAGTTGATGCTACAGAAAAGAAGACAATTGAGGAGAGTTCCAACATCAAGAATAGGGACATAAAACATGTCTTGTATTTGAATAAGTCCTCTAAATTTAGGAATGGCTCTAGGGAGGGAGAAAATGCTTGTAATAAGTTTCCATGCTAATGAGTGTATGTATGAATGTAGAGTTGAAAATGCTAGATGGAGGTTGCATGTGCTAGTAGATGGTGTTGCACCATTACTACTATTATGTTCAAGAAGAAATACCCTAGGAATCATGTATCTCTTGATGTAAAATCCTATGAGAATGTGGAGATTCATCTAGTTGATGATACTATAAAGCATAGGGTTGCATCTCAGAGTTAATATAGGAAAAACATTTTATCAAAGTAGGGAGTGAGTTGTAGCCAAAAAAATGTTATTATTTGAAATTTCAGTAGACATGACCGTATTGGAAATTACAACAAGGCTCTTTAGAGGACTGTGATGAGGCATGGATGGCACCTAAGTGTCCATTTGATGTTTTTATTTAGAAGGTATTTTTTGAGTAGCAATAGTAGGTTCAAGTACATGGATTTAAACATATTTAGCATAACAGAGTGAAGCAGTAGAAGAAAAATTAGGGGACTTGATTTCAAAATCTCTTTGAATAATAGGATAGGGGTCAGGGCATACCCATCCACCATTACTATCAAAAGGTACAACATGGTTTCGATTCCAAAAAGTATTGATGTTCATATATATTCCATTGAAAAATACAACTACAATTAGAAGATAGGATAAAATGATCAATCAAATTCTAAATTGTAGTGAGTATGGACAATCAAGTCAGCAATTAGATCAATATACATGTTGTATATTAAAATGAAAAATATGAGAAAAGGCATCCTAATATTTAGAACAAGTACACCATATTTTGGAAAAGGGGTAGAGGCCACATTTATCCATCAAAGGTTAGTGTTACCCACCAACCTGTTGGGTATTTAAAAAAAATAAGCATGAACTTACAACATGTAGTACTCAAATAAGAAATTACATATCAATGTATCTTGCACCCTTAGCTTGATAATGCTACTTTTGAGGTGAGTCTCCAAGAGCCTCAAACTAGAAGCCATTGACAATAAAAAAAAATCCTAAAGAAAGCTAGAAACAAAGAGACAATAAGAAGATTGTATTGAATAAATAAGAGGAGCCGAGAAGTAACCCAATGACAAGGAGACAATGAGAAAAGTATGAATGCTCAAGACGAGATAATAATTTTTATTATTCTTGGCCAATAGAGTTTATAAATTATTAAGGCTAAGAGAAAAAAATTCAATATTAATGCACATGTCCTGAAGGTTAAATAACTAACTAATCATGCTTACATAAAAATATACACGAAAATCAATAGTTGGAAAAGTGACAGATCCCCATTAAGGGAAAGGCATTGTTTGGATGAGAGGAATTCCCTTCATTGGGAGGTAATCTTGGCATTCTACATAAATTCCTCCGAATTTATTCTAAAAGCATCCCTTCTTTTGTCCTAGTTGAGGAATGAAACCATAGAAGAAGAATATGATGTATGAAATGATGACTCTTTCTATAAATAATGAAATATATGGAACTGTGTGAAACCAAAACAATAGTGTTGGTATTATATGTAAAATTTAAGAGTTGATGCTACAGAAAAGAAGACAATTGAGGAGAGTTCCAACATCAAGAATAGGGACATAAAACATATCTTGTATTTGAATAAGTCCTCTAAATTTAGGAATGGCTTCGAGGAGGGATACAATGATTGTAATAAGTTTCCATGCTAATGAGTGTATGTATGGATGTAGAGTTGGAGATGCTAGATGGAGGTTGCATGTGCTAGTAGATGGTGTTGCACCATCACTACTATTATGTTCGAGAAGAAATACCCTAGAAATCATGTATATCTTGATGTAAAATCCTATGAGAATGTGGAGATTCATCTAGTTGATGATACTATAAAGCATAGAGTTGTATCTAAGAGTTAATATAGGGAAAACATTTTATCAAAGTAGGGAGTGAGTTGTAGCAAAAAAAGTGCTACTATTTGAAATGGTAATGCTAAATCTCCTTGTCAAAGATAGGATTCCGCTTCTATTTGGGTGTGAAGCAAGGACTGAGATGATTATGTCAAGGGAAATCTAATCTCAAGAAACAAGATATTCCAATTACTTCGAGTTGGAGAAAGAATTCACTTCTCTTTGCTAGTGAAGCAACGACTGAGAATAATGTGTCAAGAGAGATCTCAATGGGCGGTTGAGCCTAATAAATTAGATTTTTCAATGCCTTCTTGATGGAGAAAAAAATCCACTTCACTTTAGGAATGAATTAGGGAGATTCTTCAATGATTATGCCAACTTAGTTTAGTGTGGAAGGGAACTCTCCAGAGAACTCTATCTATACTACTGCTTCTAAATTTTAGTAGTATAGGTGGGGCATGGAGCCAATAAACCTTAGGGATACATATGTTAATTCTTCTTGTACTTGAAAGTAGAAGTCTTTGTATGAGAAGTTCAACATGTAAACACTTATTTTTCTTAGAATGCAAGATGGCATATAAGTTATCCTCGAAAGGGTTAATAGTGAACAATGATCACTAAAAGAAACCAATTTTTTTTTAACAAACTAGACATATTGTTATTGCTCTATTGTCAAGTTGTTCATATTTTAGATGCATTTCACATTAACTATTATTTTAATGGCATATTATGACAATGGCCTCAATGGATCCACTAAGGTATGTGTAGTTTGATGCAATGAATTCATATATGTTGATGTTAAGTACAAGTCTGCACAGACTCTAAACATGGGTAATATGCTTAGTATTGTTGTTTGGGTTCAACACTATACATTGTTCTGCATAACTTCACTCAAATGTGGTCATGGGTTGAAGTCCAAAGCTTTTATTTGCACAATCATCTACATGTCAAATATGGAATGAACTAGGGTATTAAGATGTTTCCAATATTGGTGGCTATTGTTCTCTATCCATTCATATTGATAAGGTTATCATGCACCAATTCCATGTTTGAAGGTGAATTGACATTCTTAATGCAACAAGGGTTGGACTTCTAACTTAGTTAGAAAGAACTTAACATAGTTTAAATTTCTTAAGCCAAGAGCATCACAAGATGAATTTTGGGCCTTTAACTATCTAATTTAAACAGAAGACAGTGAAAATGAAATCAGAAATACATACAAAGAGAGAAGACAAAACTCAAACCACCACCATTATAATCTTTTCATGGAAACTTCAAGACATCTGCATGTGTATTCTATTCGGCTTCAGAAAATTACATTCAAGCTCCAAATATCTAAAATCGTGCCCTTGCACTTCTGCCAACCCCTAATACATTTGGAACTCCTAATATTTATACAAGTTGAGTTCTTTCGATTTAAAACCGATTACAATGATTAAAATGAAACGCTCCAGTTTGGAAACTGATTACAATGATTAAAATGAAATGCTTCGGTTTGGAAACCAATTACAATGATCAACAAGAAAATGTTTCTTGATCCGGATTCTGGCTCCTCTGGCGTTTCAATTCCTTTCTTTGCCACTTTCTCTGCTCTGGTCTTCCATGTGGTCTGCCATCTTTAGTGACATATGGACATCATCTACTGGGCCCTGGAAAACTGCATTTTGTCTTACCCAACCTGATTATTTCCTTCCATTGCAAGTCAAAAAGGATATCATAATCTGTCATTTCCTTTATCAAAATCTCCAGGTCAATGCAAGAAGCATATGACATGACTGGCAATCCTAGCTTAACTGTTTTAAACTGATTCAGGATTTCAAAATATGTAATTAGATGCTCAGCCAAAGTAGCTCCTTTCAAATTTTCCTCCAGGGTTTCAAACTTGGAATGATCCATTCTGCACTGAGTCAAACGAGCATTGTATTCTTCCTGATCATACAACTTTCCCTTGCCATCTCAAAATGGTGGAAGGCCTTTGATAAACAATTCATCAAACAAATCCTTGAACTCCTGTACACTTTGTTCCATCTGTGTTGCCTTGGTTTGGACTGATTTCAACATGTTATGTTTAGCAATAACCCTCCTGACCCAAATAATCAATGTAGTTCTATCTTTAACTCCAATAGTTTGAAGGTCTGCAATAGGAATGGATTTGAGTATATTTATGGCGTTTTGGGCCCATTCTGATGGTTTCTTTGCTAAAGTTTCATTCACAACAATGCACCTGCTTCTGGCTGCGATGGCTATGTTGTCTTTATCATTAATGAAATTCAAATATACTCTGAACTTGGCAGCTTCAACAACTATAGAGTCCCAGATGATATGCTTGGCCCCCTGCAACATGCCTTTGCCTCTTAACCTCATCTTCAATTTATCTATTCTTTCTTGTAGGACTTCATTCTCCTTTTGAGATTGAGCTATCCTTTCATCCTTTGCCTGCATCTCCTGCGTCAATTTCTCTATGCTTCCTTTTATCCCTTTGATTTCTCCTTCTTTCAAGCTAACTTGTGACATAGCCTAGACAAGTCCTTCAATGTTTGACCCAACTTCTGTAGCAGGAGCTACAACCACAACCTTGTTTAGCAATTTTGTCTGCTCTTGTGACCATTTCACCTTTTCTCGTTCTAGCTGCAACACCCTAGCCTTGTAGTCCAATGTCTCTTGGCGAAGTGTTTCCTTTTCCTGTTCTAGAGCAACCAATTCTGTTGTTTGTGGATGCTCTGTAGCAGACATTTTCAATTTCTTCTTTAAACTTTGAATTAATTTGTCTTTCTCATCCAATGAAGATTTCAATCCTTGAATATTTCAATCCTTGGGGGCCTTCAGATTCCAACCTCTTGACCTGAGTCTGCCAAGCTCTGCTGGATGCCTTTTCCTGCCTCAACTGTCCTTCCAATTTCATTGCATAAGATGATAGTTTTGAATTCTTAAAGCTTAAACTCAAGTGATCTGAATACAACATATCACTGGTATGCTTATGGAATTTGACCTTGTCTGGAGCACTTATGTTATCATATCTTATCTTTATTTCAGAGAATTTGTCTTCATTTGCAACTGCGATATTAAAGGTTCTCTTTTCAACATCCCTTACTGTGAACAGAGAAGATTTATGCTGAGAAATATTTTCCACTTCAAGGACTAAATCCCTCATCTCACCCAGAGCTGTGTTTCCCTTCTCAGCATATTGTTTTGCCAAATCTTCTCTAGATTGATAAACCGCCTCAGATGTTTTATCAAAGATGTGTTTCTTGCTGCTAAAAGTTCTTGAGCTACCTTCACTTTGTAGTTTACTTTCCTTTTCAACCTCTACAGTGCCGGTACCAGTTTCCACCATGTCTAGATTTACTTGTTCTTTGGGCTCTTCTTCTTCTAAATCCACAAGCTGTGTTGGTTGTGAAACTTTCATCTTCTTAGGAGCAGTCTGCTGATCACTGGTACCCATGGCCTCTGAACTGCTTCTCTTGCTGTAAACACTTATCTTAGGAACTTTGATTACTCGTTTCTGAGAAGCTTGTTGTGTTTGACTTTGTTGCAGGGTTGCCTCCACTTGATGTGTTTGAATTAGTTGCAAGATTGCTTCCATGTCAACACAGACTTCTAGATTTGCCAGCTTATCAAAACCCTCAACCTGTTCATGCTCATAAGGGGCCTGTTTGTTCATCAATCTTCTCTTGGATATGATTTAATGTGGATCATACCTTCTTCCATGTAGCTGTGCAAAACCAAACTCTTTGAGCTTTGCTTGAACCTGAGATGAACATGATTTGGATTTGACAATGAAGGGGCCAATGATAAAAGGGAACTTAAGGTTGGAGGATTTGTGTAACTTCAGGAAGTGCTCCGTCTTAGATACAATTCTCTACCTGATGAATTCAAGGGCAAAGATTCCAGGAGTCAGAAAAATAGGCAATAGGTAAGGGGATTCATGGCAACCATAAACCCAGATTATTGTTGAGTGCATGAATAGTACCCAATCCCCCATTATGTTCTCTGGATTTGGCTGTAAATAACTCCTGATGTCATCCAAAACTCTAGGTAGGCTGGTTTCAAAATCAAACTATAAACTCTGGACATGACTTTGTTGATGAAGATAAGTAATGTAATCCTTTTACATTCAGTAGACACAAATGTTTCTTTAGGAAATTCTCTCTTGTTGGTTTCCACGAAAATTCTCAACAGATAGGTGTAGTATTTGAAATGTCTTAGAGAGCGAAAATTCACTAGCTGTTTATGGATATTATTAGCTAGGAATTGATCAAAGTTGATACAGATTGACAGACCAAACTCTGACTTAAAAGAGGTTAAAAGGAAACCAAGCATGAATTCAACCGCATATTTGTCATTGTTTAGACCTAAAACTTGACTCAACAGGGAGCAGACCCATTAGACTTCAATGACCATTATATTTACATTCATTGGCAAAGATAGACCCTCTGAAAAATGTTCAGGTTTGCTAATTGTCTATAAAAACAGATCTCGGACCTCTGATGGACATTCTCTATATACCCTAATCAACTTCTCTTCATTGAAAGGTTCAAAAATTGCAGAAAAAGACTCTGGTATACCGAGGGACTCTCGAATTGACAGACTCTCTACTCTACACAAGACCTTGGAACCTCGTTTATTCACGACAACTCTTTCTTCATGGGAATACTGTTCAGTGCACCAACCTATAAATCCGGGAAACAAGAAAGAAATTTCGACAGCATAAAGGACTATGGTGGCCTGGACTACTTCAAGGAACGATATACATCTTCCTACTTTATCAGACAGGTTGCTTATGGACACATAGATAGGAGAAATAGTGATTTCGGTATAAAAAACGTCTGAATCTCAGTCAATTAGGGCTTCTTCATTTGCCATAGGATCTTGTTCTGTTACTGAGGTTATGATGGGATCCATGGTTGTGATGAAAAATACCTAGAAAC
>ML815821.1:6957-33380 GCA_009831015.1 Picea engelmannii
GCTAGAAACTACCATCATCAAACTACACTCCATTTTCATTGGGATGCTTTCCACTGCTGGCCTCATTATTGTTGTTGCTCTCTTGCTTAAAACAAAAAGACACATTCATTTATGGGTAAAATCAATCATGAATAGATTTTACAAGTAATCAACAGTTAAAGTCCATTGATTTTATTCACGATGTTGTTCAAAGGGGAATATTGTGTTTACCCCATTCTTTTTTGGTGTTCAACCACGACTTGAAAGCCACACTTGAAGTCGAGCTGAAGGTCTTCTTCCATGGTCACAATTTTGAATTGAGCCCCATGCATTCCACAAGATATCAAATTTGTCTTATTGGATGCAATTAAATAAAATTTGGATGATGATAGGAATGATATGGTTTAATTATTTGGTAGTTACAATTCGTTCTTTCAGTTTCGCGTAACCACCCTAGTTGAGTTTGTGCTGCTCATGTTTTTCTAGTCTTGCCTTGGTTGCTTTTGATGTGTCTGGGAGCCTATAAAAAGTTTCCAATAGGTTGTATATCACAACGTTTATATAGAACTAACAAAAAATCATCATATTAAATGCAAATGTCATGTTGAAAGTGGTAGGTATGGGTGATAAAGGTGAACTGGCATAATCAAATAATGTTCGCCTAAGAACACTTTGTTGTGTTAATAAGACAATTTTCCTCCTTCATATTTCAAAAATAGGGGTAGATTCAAGGGATAACCCTCTTCTCCTTCGATAGATGAGAGGATTAGAGGATATGAAAATAAAGAACAAAGAGGTAGGAAAAGGGAGGTTACTATTGATTTTCGGGTTTCCTTTTCCTGGCTTCCCAACGTTAACGAATATTTATGTCTCTTTCAATTACTTCCCAAGAATGTTCAAGTTCAACATGAGTACTAGCAGTTTCTAAAATAATGTTGAATAAAGTCAATGCAATGCCGGTTTAGTCATCAAGACCGTTTCCAATATTGGGTTGTCTCATAACAAGTACTGTCATGGAAAAATCAGTCAAAGAGTAATTAGACAAAACAAAAAAATCAGAGATAATCGTGATACAATCAACCAGAAAGATATGGAAGATCTCCCCAGTATGGTCACCAAATAAATGTTGAGGAAAAGGTATGAAGAACCTTACTAAAGAATTTTCTAATCTTGCTAGTCTAAGGAAATATAGTTGGGAATGTTACCAGGGGTTTATAGCCTTTAATTCAAAACAATCTCTTAATCCACAGGTAATATGTATTAGGGACTAAGGATGATTTATATGTCATATGTAACTGTAAGAGAAAAAATAAGCGAAGATATACATAAGTGTGTACATGAAAAGAGACGAGAATAAAAGTAAAATCTAAACAATATCATAAGATACACATGTGACACTGAAATCATAACACTAATATTTTTTGTCTTAATTTCATTATGAGATGCAAAGATAAATTATCTTTACAAACCTCTGCAAGGGTGGGACCAAAGTCAGGTTTAGAAGCCTCCAATGGACACCATACAAAAAGACTCTGACAACAAAAGAAACTGAAGCTAAAGATCTGTATTATCTTTCCATTAAAGTGTTGTCACTTGACTCTGCAAAATATCCTTTATCAGTTATGAAATCTAATCCATAAACAAACAAGAACACACCAACTGCCAAAGAAGATCATAACCTTTGGAAACAAGCTGCTGAAAGATATGATTTGGTTTTGAATCCCGTTTCCTTCAATAAGACCCTGCTGTAATCAAGATGGTTTAGCTTTCTAGTCAACTCAGAAATAATGAAGAAAAATAAATATCTCACAAGTATAGAGAATACCTTATATCATAAGTTCTCCTTCTGTTCTCTCCTCCTTTGTCTCTTCTTTTGATTAAGTTTTTATTCTTCTTCAAAACAAGTTACGGTAGTTCAACTACCTTTGTTTTGTTAAGCTTTAGTTAGCTTAACCACTAGTTTGAGACAAATAGATAATAATAAATATGAGTCTATTAAATAATAACTAAATATGCGGGACCCCTAATTTCTTTGTTAAATTTTAACAAAATATGACTCCTCCTTATTACTCCCTTTTTATTGACTTCAATAATCAACATAATGTGAAATATAATAACCCAATATATGATCCAACATTTTCCTTGTAACTCCCATTCACATAAATAATCAAACATTTTTGTATTTAATAAAATATGACTGTTGACCAAAAATAGGATAATATCCACGTTGTCCAAAGCATTATGTCTAAATATATGCTTGTTGTCCAAAACAAATAGTTTGTTACCATGCCAATAACAACATCAAAATCCATATTTTCTATGAGAGGAGGTTTTCCTCTTTCCACTACTGCCCTCTTCTGATCTTTTTGTTGCAGCATTAGGCTGGTTGAAACCTTGAGGATGGATATCGTTGATGACATGGGAAAAATTGTCTTTGATGTGAAGATGGGAGGATATTGATTCAGTGGAATTTTCTAAAGAGTTAGGGGAATTGGCCACATTTTTCCATTTATCAATCTCTAGTTTGAGCATGGTGGTTTTGATCCTTTTGCTTGTAAGTAAGGAATAGACATGTGAAACAATGTGATTAGATTGGGCATTTGGATTGAATGGAGGTGGAGGAGGAGGTAATGACAACGATACTGTAGGCCAACCATTATGATGTGCAATAGGCTAATTGACAATCTCTTGGAAACCATCATTGGTTGGTGGTTCTAGTTGCATAGAAACGTGAAGGGGAACAAAAATACCAAAGAAGTTTTGATGTGTCTGGAAAGGAGGTCTCTCAAGTCGGGGTTGGAGAATCCCTTGACTAACTAGGTTGAAGAAACCAACTTGAAAAATATGATTTAGTTCTTGCGGATCAACGTCAAAATGTATCGAGAATCGTGGCATTTTATGGCCTCTTTTCCAATTGTTTCCTCTACCTCTGTTTGCACCTCTTCCATTGCTTCTCCTGCTAAAAAAACTCATCCTGAAGCAATATTTCAATCAGAATACACAATTTTTTAACAATACATTCACTAATACTCTACCTAAATAAAATCGATATGTTGGATCTATTATTCACAACAAAAGCATATGCAATCCATCCATTGATACAATCCACCAAATACTGAATTTAATAATTAATTGCAAATGAACAGGGAATTATAGGGTTATTGGGAAGATGGGGGGCTTTGTAATGAATGAAAAATGATATCATGACGAGAAACAATGAATGAATACTGTTCAAACGAAATGGAGAGCCCTTCCTTTATAAAACAATGCCTTCATATTGAAACTTTCACCCAAATCACCATCCAAATCCTTTGAATGATTTTATAATAACAGAACATGGAAGTGAATTAAATGTTATTGGGAGAATGATGGGCATGTAATGAGCGAAAAAATGATATAATGGATGGGAGTAAGATGGTTACTATTCCATTAAATAAAATATCATTCATTAATTCTATATTTCATAATAATATTCTTTGCTGGAACTATTTTACCCTTATTCGCCAAGACGATTCGAATAACAATAATCCCCTTAGCCAAAACTCATTCAAGCCACAACCATTTATTTTATAACACTTCATCATACAACATCCATTAACTACAACCTTCAAACAATTTAAATATCAAATTCGAGGAATATTCCAGAACTGTCAACTTTTATTTCTTCCCAAAACCATAGATGTTCTTTTAAAATGGTAAAGTGATTTGTAGGAGACAAATAAACCTGCATTTTGGCTTGAAAATAATCATAACTAAAATATCTTAAATCAGCATGAAAGACTGAAAGGAATCACATGACCCTTCGACGATGTATCAAAAATTTCGCTATAACCTCAAATCATTGGCAGCGAAACCAAGGTGGCTCGAAAACCCCAGTGTGGGTTTAATAATCAACAACTCATATCAACTTCATAAATCGACCAAATTCATGGTGGATAAATAACACAACGATCGTACGTTTTTTTATTTTTCGAATCAATGTTATGATTATAAGAAACAAGACTTCAATTTATTTACATGTTCAAATTCAATGGGAAACAAGGCTTGAACCAAAACAAAGTAGGTATGAGATTTACAGTGCATCCATAAGCACGATGATAATAATTCCTTCAAAAAGTTTCTTGGAAAACTTCCAAGGTGACAACATTTACCACATACAAATTTTCCAAGGTCTGGGTCTGGTTAGGGTAATATAAGAACCCTTCATTGCCCCTTTTCTTTTACAGAAAAGGATAACACTTTAGAAATTAGTCATAGAATCCGAGAAAACACAAATTTAATTTCTATAAAAACCTTTTCCAATAGTTCAATTGCCAACCTTTGTTTCAAATGTAACTAATCCAAATAATCCAACAGAGTAGAGCGTCGAACAATATTTTGGGTTCAGATCAATTTTATGCCAACAAGAAAGAAAATATATCACATTTTGCACAACCATAATGAAAACAATACATCATATTTTTATATGAACAGTATAAATACAATGTTTTCTCTGGGCACAACATAAGTCATACCCTAACCCAAACACAGAGTTGAGCTATAGTTCTACTTGAGTTGCTCCAATGCCCAAAAGGAAAAACAAGGAAAACCCCAAATCGAAATGCTATAACATTGGAACACAAATACATTTCACATGCAAAGGCCTAGAGCCAACAAAATGATTTTAACTCGAGCAAAGTTTCAATTTAATGAATGAAGTGATAAAATATTCATACCTGCAAGAGTAGAGCTAAATAAACCATGAGACCCAACTCTTTCAAGGCTGAAAAATGGTGGAGTTTCTATTTACCAGAGCGCCCATAGAAAATACCAAAACATAGTGAAGGTGGCGTCCCTGAGATAGGGTAAGAACGATGTGCAATAAATGTACGTTGCTCCCCATCTCCCATTATTAAATGTCATCAACCATAGAATAATGAAGTGCGCAAGCTTCCATCAACACTTTACACACATATCAAATTTTTTGGCAAAGTAACTGTACGAAACTATAATATAAAAAATGTTAGTTCCAAAACCACCACAAGGATCCACAACATCTAGAACCTCACAAAGAAACTCCATACCATATGATGACCCATTGTCCAACATAAGTTTGTGTATAATTCGAAATTAGTATCGTAGTCTATATGTAGTAAGGGAAAGACTGTCTAACGATATAAACATTTCTTTTCAAATCAAATCATAAACTGATCTTCCATAAATTTCAATTAGAACCAAATTTTTCCTTTTGTTCCCAATTGTGTAATTATTCTTGTAATGCAATAATAAGCAAAGCTTTGACATCTTAACATGAGTAGTCATTACTTTTTATTACTGTTCTACAGGGTTGCCACCTATTTAATATTAATAATATATATGTATAAATGCATTCCAACTTATTTGCAGGCAAGGAACTCATGTTGTGATTTTTAGGCATCAACAGTAAGGGAGAAGGAAATCTTTGTGGAAACTAGCAGCTAAGGAGCATGCAGGGACAACCGTCGAATTACCGAGTAAGCCTTCCATTTCAGTAAATCATTTTCATGTATAACTTAGATATAGGAAAGTCTATATATTACATATCTATTCTATATTAGGTCTAGGAATATCCTAAGCAAGGTAACTCCTACAGGGTGAAAATATCCTACAACACCCCCTTCACTGCTTTCAGTCCATCGGGTTGTACCATTATTTTATCAAGGATGACCCAGGAATGTGTCCCCTTCACTATCCTCTGTCCATTGGGATGCACCATTAGTTTATCAAAGTCTTTCAGGCACAGGTGACCAGGAATCGCACTACTGGTAACTCAAGGGAACTCACCACTAGGAGAAATACCAGTGAAATAACCAATAACAACCTTTATACTATAGTGCAACTCACAAAAGAGTTCACTCTTTAGGCTCGAAAACCTGGTTCTTTAATAGTGAAACTCCCACATAGGAGCTCACACTTCATGCTTGAAAACCTTGTTCTTCTGCAAGACTGAAAACTTGCTTCTTCTACAAGCCTAACAACTTTCTTCTTCATGTTGTACTCACCCTCTAGGATCGGACATCCCTTTCACTGTCATACAGTTCCTCAGGAGATCTTTCATTTTCCAAGGTGTTCTTACGTAGGAAAACGCCAAATTTCTACTAGACTTCCACTAGAAATCTGTAACTTGTGGAAATCATCCCATCTACATCATATGCATGCAGTCAACATGAGGCATCATCATAAAATTTTCAATTATAATTTTCAAAATCTGATTTATATAGGAAAAAACAAATTCCAAACATGAGTTTTCTACTCATTATATTTGTCTCTTGCAACTTTAGATATATGTCTTCCTTATGGGTAATGTCCTTTCCATATCCAATACCACTCTACCTATATTTTTTTCTTAATTTTCACTCATCCACACAAATTGTTAGCATATCATAACAATTTTCAATTATAATTTCAATTATGAATTATCAACATGCATTATCAACACATGAATCTTTTCATAATGCAATCAAACATTACCCATAAATAAAATTCATGTGCCAATAATCATGGCCACATCTATACAATGCATTCTTGCATTGACTCTCGAATACCATATATCTATGTCATGTATTCAACCATGGTGAGTTGGAAAGTCTGTCCAATGTCTCAACACATTATCCAAAATCTTCCCCATTTACTTGCCCGACTATTTTGATACCTTCCTCTTCCACCCATACACAACACTAGGAATATAATTCTCTTAGTGTTATCCCATGTCGAAAAAGATGTTGCAGTCCAAACATCAATTATATATAGGGTAAACCATTATGCACATGGATGGATATATATCCTTTCGATTTCCAACCACATCATGGCCTCACATATGACCATATCTAATTACATTCATTGTGATAAGAGGAGTAATGTCTCCCGACTTAATTCAATTATGGTCTCATAACCAACATAACACCATATGCAATTAAATTTATCATAAATGAATTCTAGCATCAATAAGTTTGTATACTCAAGGCCCTCTTCATTTAAATCAATCTCAAATATTGAAAACCTAGTTGAGAGAATTCTTACCTCAATTCCCTTAAGCATTTACGTACCATAAACACCCTCAAATGCATACCTACATGGTTGTTATTACAATAATTGGTGCTACCAACTTAGTTGATATCTTGTAGAAGCTTGCAATATCCCTTTTATTGACCTTTTTATCAAAATTTTACCATCCTCATTGTATTCACATGGATGGTTGTCATATGCAATATCATCATCAACATCTTCAACCATGCTATAACCAATTTCTTGGATACACAATCCATCATTAGTCTTATTCAAATATCACAACATCATTAATTCATGCATATATATATCAACAAACCTCTCTTAGTCTACAAGCATACCACAAGCATGTTCAATCATGTCCATATATTCAAACACAAATCAATATGCATTAAGCATTAATTATTATCATGCCCACTTCATGGACATGCATTCTATGTTTATCATATGCATCATGCATCTCTTCTTTCATGCACTCCAATGCATATTTGTTTCACCTTATTTATTTATTTATTTGTTTTTATTGTTGTAGATGGACGTCCTTGAATCCATATACATCCTTTATTCATTGCATGCTCCCATTCTTATCATCTATACACCACTGATAATAGAAGAAACTTCCTTGAATCTATACAGTTTATCATATTTCCCACTCACCATTATTGGTACACCATGAAGCGCAATCGTTAAATGTACAAGTAACACAAAGAAACAAATCGATGCCTTACATGAGTAAAAGATGAAAGTATTATTCTTCATTGTAAATTTTCGAAGAATTGGATCACTTGTCAATAGACTTGGAGATTTGATCGTAAATATTGAACTCAGATCATGTTTCCAATCAAATCCTAGGCACCCTACTTTATTGATCCATGTACCGATGGGGGAGGTAAGTGATAGAGTTACCACCACAAATCTGAAGCTATATGATTGTGCCATTCAAGAAAAGACGTTTAACCAGGTACGTGAGATAAGTGCAACATTACCTGACTCTGTAGCAGTGCCCAATGATCTATATTCAACATAGGAGCCCTTCATGGAAGGATTTGGACAAAAAGTGATGTATTGGTCAAAGTACAATCCAAGAGATCCCTTCATTTAAGTAATGGATGTTTATCATAATGTTGAGTGTGTTTTGAGGGATTAAAAAAATAAAATTAATATTGTTTTCTATTTTTAATCTATTTTTGTCTTGAGACATATTAGAATCCTAAAATACATACATCTTTTATTTCTCCTATAACTTTTTATCATCTTAACCATTTTTAAAATAAATTATGTATAGTACTAGAAGAGACCAAGATCTACAATCTAAAAAAAATTATTTGATAATGTTAAGACCCTCAAAGCTTGCACTAATGGAAGACATTGTAATTTCAAGGATATATTGACTTTCATAATTTAAAAAAATATAAAATTAATGATATAAATTTTGAAAAAATACACCATACCTTATATTTTTTTTGAAAAATAACATACCACTGTTAGAAAAATTAAATTTCACATAGTTATTCACAATTTCTACAAATAAAAAATAAATATTTTGAAAGATAATTCAATTTCCTACATTTCATTTTTTTTACACCATATTCAAATTCATTGTAAAACTACTTCGAACAAACTCTCCAATTTAACAGATTGTTGTTTTTCCAAGTTTGCATTGCCACTAATGCATTTTGAGAGGCCATCATTAGCTTGCACCAACCCGTTATTTATCTCATAGCCTATTCTAACAAATGATATTTTTCTCACAGATGTAATAAAATCCCCAAAACATTGCGAATGAGGTAGGAGTATCCTGGGGTTAGCTTAACTAGTTTTCACCATTGTTGCCATGCATTTCAATAATTTTGTGTTAGAAAGTTCCTAATTCTAACCCTCCTAGGTGAGATACACTAGTATACATGAATGGATTTACTAGAGATTCCATCTACAAATGTGGGGAAGCATCACTTAGGTTTCTTGTGAAATTTTCTTTGATAACCAAAAAGGTGGGAGTGGAGATATACCATGAATCAAAGACACCCTATCCTTTTGCATTATTCCTTGGTATGTGAAAGTAATGGGTTAAAGAGATAAAGGTGAAGACTCAATGATATGAATGAAAACAAGTGGAGTTGCAGGGAAGCAAGTCGTTTCCTTCAGGGAATCACTTACTAGTATTGAAGGGATAAAAACCATTAAAGAAATGGAAAATAAAAGAGTTTCCTGAGGCACTCGCACCTGCATTTCCAAAAACAATGAAAACACTACGAGAAAACACAAAACATGAAATTAGACAAATAGTCAGAGAAGGTGGGAAAAAACAATCAAATTTGATGTATTAGGACAAAATATATCCATAAATAAATAAAAAACATGGAATGAGATCAATAAAATTTAAGGCACACAGGCAGGGGCACATTCCCAATGCTCTACATGACATGAATAATAATGTTCGTAAACTCAAATAAATTGAAGAACCTAGTAAATTCCTTCTGCATATCGAAGCTATACTTAAGTGTACTTCCTAGAAGACCAAATATGGCCTAACGGGCCTTTGGCTGATGGTTTCGGTGGGCTCAAATCCTGCATCTCCAAATACATCTCCGGAAAGGAAACTAAAAAAATAACAAGGAAGCTAAAGGGATAGAGTGTAAAAGTAGAATAACAAGGAAGCTAAAGGGATAGAGTGTAAAAGTAGAATAACAAGGAAACTAAATAGTGAAGAGAGGTAGAATAACACAAAATAAGTGAAGCAAGGCAGAATATCACGAAATAAGGTAAATAATCCAAAGAAAACTAAAAAGATAACAACTAAACTAAAGGGATATAGTGTAAACTGAGAATAACAAGGAAACTAAATAATGAAGAGAGGTAGAATAGAAGAAAATAAGGTAAATAATCCACCATTATTATATTATTCATATATTTTTTTAAACATTGTAAGGAGGAAATGAAGAGACAATAAGAGAGAGAGTATGTAGAATAGTGTGAAAGGAGAGTAGAAAGACCGAGACATTACAAGATAATATCCTCCATCGCATCCTAAAGATAATAATATGTGCAATATTTAAAATATATAGGCTCAATATTCTTTCGGCTATCATCAAATATCCTTATCAAGAACTTCAAAATCTGATTTGAGTTGATTTAATGACAAGTAATTCACTTGAGAGAGCAAGAGTGTGCTCTTCATCAAGAGTAGCAGTAAAACCATTCATGCTTCTACTATACGAGTACATGATGTTTTCTTTGGTAGCCTTGTTACTATAATTTTTCATAGAAAAAGAATATGTATAAGAACCCAAATTATACGTTGAAGAATCAGAATCAAAGCTTGTAACAACATGTGTATAAATACAAAAAAAGAAATAAATAAATAAACCAAACCATTGTTTTTCATTTCAAAGAGGTACAAATCAACAATATTAATTTTCAATATATTATATGAAATTATTCCATCAATCCATTGATTTATTCAATAAATTACCTTCTTAGCACATATCCCATAATCTCATGATGAGATTCAGTTACTAGTTGGCCGTCGATATTTTTATTATGATGTCCTCCTAAGTACACCACATAAGGCTGCAATGGGAAAACCAATCATCCATCAATTCCAAGTATGGGTTCACCAATTTTTCATATATATATCCATCTATGTGATATAGGATCGATATCACAACGCACCGTAAAGATAATAATAACATTGAAACTTTTAATGAAAGAAAATTATTATAAATTCATTGTTTATGAAAAATCATATGGATATGACCTTTCAAATATTTAGTGACTTGTCTATATTTTAGAAGTTTAAGAAAAAACTTGAAGGAACATAAATCAGGTTTTCTTGTGTCCTTTAACAATGATTTCATGCAAAAATGTTATTAACAATGAATTTTTAGAAGAAATAAAAATACTGCAAATTCATACATGTTCATTCTTTTATGATAGATCAATGTGATCTATAAACTTTGAAAACTGGAGCTGGTAAAGAGATAATTGTTATTAGATTAAAAAAAAATCACTTTGTTGAACTTGTAAAGTAATTTTCCATGAAAACTGAAGTTTACAAGACATTAATTTCACTTATTTTTAAAACATTTGTGCACTTGGTTGAACTTATAAAATGAAAACATAAGTTTACATGGTCATGTTGATCATGTCAATTCGCTAACAAAAAAAATTAACATTGTGCAAGAATTTGTGTATTAAACGTATCCCGCCCAACAAATTTGACAATGAAATTTTTAGAAAATTAATATACTCAAATCACAACATTAGCCAACAAAACTGTAAGAGGATCACAATCCAATTCTATAATAAATGGTTGGGTCCACACAGTTGGAATAAATTGGCTCCACATGGTTGCACTAGCTCCAGTCCACATCTGGATTCCATGTAATGCATTGTCCATGATTGATGTGGCCATTGATGCGATATGTTGAGTGGGTAACTCAGAGACAAATGCCATGTGTTTTCCATCTACCTCTTAGTCCTCTAGGTGCACAACCAATAGCTTCAGTAGAAGATCGATCTCGAAATGTAGTCCCATCAATAGCATTAGCATCCTCTCTAGTGCTAGTAGAAAATCCAGTCCCAGACCTAGTAGCTACAGTTTCACCCATAGCGTATCGAGATATGGATCCACTGATTTAACAGATAGTAGAAAATATGATTCTAGCAAAGGTAATAGCCGTAGTATATCCAAAATAAGTAGATGCACTAGCACTTTGCCTATCATCCCTAATGGTTGGGTTATCTCATGTTGCATGTGAGAAGAATTCACCAGTCTCACTTCCATTTTTATCTTCTTCCCTAATGACTTGGGTTTATATAGGGTTGAAATACCATAACAGGGTGAATTCAAAAGAATTTTCAAACATTTATTCCCAACTTTGCACTTCCAAGGCTTTCGTAATGAGACGACCAAGTTAGCAGTCTTGACCCTCTTCTCATTCAGTGATCCAAAAAATACTTAGATGCTAATTATTATTTAATTCACATAAACATCTAACTTTATTTTGAAATAATAATGATCATTGAACTAATTGAAAAATACATGTGAAATTACTTATCTATTCAAATTCACTTTAATGATAAACAACTTACAATACAACTGAGCGAAATAGAACAACAATACTAAAATCACATAAACAAGTTTTTTAATGCAGTTCACCCAATTCAGGATATGTCTTCGGGTCTGCTTCCAATATATAGCACTTTATTGATGCTCAAATGCTTTTGTTTTACAATGACCTATTTACATGTTGCTCAAACTCAAAAATAGAGTGTACCATCGATTTCCTTCCGAAATTTCAAGAAAAATGAGATAAAGTTCATAAAATTCTGTAAAAGAACATCTTGGCACACTTTAAGATGTAATCCAAATGTCTTGTTACCTTTGGCATGAATCTCAGGACCCAATTTTTACTCTGAATTCATGTTTCCTTGCCTCAGTCATCATGCCCATTAAATATGGGGTTAGGCTAAACCGCCACCCAAACTTCATGGAAAATATTAAATATAATATTGTTGGTATGCCTTAACAAGAGGTGCCTTTGGTGCAATGGTTAAGGAATTTGGACATGTGGGAGGAGGTCGTGGGTTCCAACCCATGGACCTCTCCTTTTTTTTCTTTGTTTAAACCATATGTTATAAATAATATGGTGTTTGTTAACATGCATGCGGTGGCATATAGTTTAAACACCTGAGTGAATATAGGGATTTGGTTACATGGAACTATGATAAACCATGGGCTAGGGGCTTTATCCCTCGACCTTTTTTCCATTGAATAAACCTTTTACCAAGATTAAATAATAGTTACATTGCATATGGTTAAGAACCAAATGAGTGGTGTATTTGTGACGTCATTGGGATATTGTGCGAGAGACCTGGGTTTGATCCTCCAAGCTCTCAACCAAATTTTAAATAGCATTATCCATAAAGGGCCAATGGGAGGCTGCCACATGGTAGCCTCTCTGATCCAGGTGGATATTAGTAACCACCCACTTATTCCAACGGGCTCAAAACATTCTTTTGGCAAATTACTATTTTTAGTAGTTTTTCGGTTCCTGAACTTCCGAGGCCATTTTGAGTGTCTAAATGAAGTTTTTTCGGGAGAGAGCACCTTGAAGATAATCAAGGGATTTGATTGAGCCCCCAAAATGAATCTCCTATATGATACCTTTCCAACGAGCTATTGTGCGCCCTAAATGGAGATCGTATGACAAAGTTATGTCCCTCAAAAGTTGATACACCAAACTACCCAAAACGGGGTCCACAAAATTGTTGGATTTTCATCTTCCAGGGTTAGGGTTTTGGATTTTATTTATGTTAAAAATTCCTTTGGAGCTTCATTTTAATAATCATCTTCTTGCGAATGTGAGTATCCCTCACATCTCTTCTCAGAGATAAGTTTCCACCATTTTAGCAAGTCTTTCACTCTGTATTTCTACAATTTTGTACTTTTCGCTCATTAATAGAAATTGTGTATTGCTGTAACTCTGTGTTTATGGTTTATTCTATGATATATTTGTGTTATATTATTGGATATATGATATAACTCTATACATTTATTTTTTCTATCTCTGCTCTCATTTCGTGCCGAAAATAATCTGGATCATTAGTATCAAAGCGGGTTGCTCTTGATCATTTTCTTTTCATTGCATGTCCCCGACGAGGTCCGAGTATAGAAAGTTGGATCTCAAGCTTGTCTCTCTTGAGGAAAATATCTCTTGCACGCCCAAAAAAACCTCTATGGTAGAAGAAAATAAAAACGACAGAGCAAATGATTCTATTAATATGTTTCTTGAACAAGCTCTCACATGATAGAGGGATGAAATGATGGAGAATTTTTCCCACATCCTTCAACACGTGTCGATAAAAATTGACACATCTTCATCAAGCAACCACTTTGGAGGCACCTCTCATTTCAAGGTACAAGTTAATTTTGATATTCCCATATTTGAAGCATAGATATATGCATATGCCCTAGATAAATGGTTAAATATGCTAGAAGGTTATTTATTTGTTCACAATTTTTCCAATAGGGAAAAGATCACCTTTTCACTTCTTAAATCTCTCCCCCATGTCAAACATTTGTGGGAAACTTACCGGGAGAAAAGTTCCATAGAGGAATCTAGAATATATGGGGTCGAGCCCACTTGGGATTTTTTTGTGAATGCGATCAAGGAACAATATTACTCTATTGGTAACTATGATGACTAGTACATGAGATGGACCATGCTGCATCAAGATAGGGGCCAAGCAGTGTCAGAATTCACCTATACCTTCCATACCTTGCGCACCAATATGGGTATCAAAGATTCTGAGCAACATTTGGTTCTGAAATACTGTAGGGCTCTACATAGGTACATCCAAAATGAAATGGAGTTTCTAGACATCTAATTGCTATGGATGCTTATCGATATGCTATTAAAATTGAGAAGAAATTTAGGCACCAAAACAAACGGGATTTCGGGCCTACAAATCTGCAAAAACCAAAGTATGATAAAGACAACCCTAACAAACAGCCTCCTAAAAACCAATCCAAGCCACAAGAAAAGAAGGTTTATAGGAAAATGAAGAAGGACACTGGAAAATGGTGTGATTTCCACAAAATCCCCTAGCACAACACTGATGAATGTCGCTCAAAACAGACATTGGTGGACGAGATCAAATATAAGGAGTCGAACACTGGTTCAAAATTTGATTCAAAAAACATTGGTAGAAGACAGATCATCGACGCAGACCCCAATGCTATTGTCATGACCACAATAATTAAACCAGAAGAACTAACAGATCCTTAAGAGGGGGAACGCCTTTTGCATTCACAGATATGGGTGAAGGAGACCCTGCTGCATTTTATTGTTGATAGCAGAAGAAAGAAGAAACTCATCTCAACATAGCTCATCAAACAATTGGTATTTTTGATAACACCACATATTCATCCATACAACATCATATGGCTTTTCCAGGGACGAGATATCCGTGTCAGCCAACAGTGTCGATTGTCATACGACATACAACCCTTCAAGGATGAGCTATTATGTGATGTTTCCCCACAAGATGTTGGTCATAGTGTCATTGTTACTTTTTGGGGTCATCTCTACATGAAACCAGAGGTAGTCCCAACTACCGTCCCACCTAAACAATGCCATAAGGTAGTATCTCATACTACAAAATTCAACTTCTTCATAGTCTGTTCAAAAGGTGAACAGAAGAACACCACAACTAATGTAGCCTCAATCCAAGCACCTTTTGTGAAATAGAAGTAGGTCAACAGGATTGAAGCAAACTTCAAGGATTCCTTCTACACACATTCATATCATGTATACAAACTGGTTAAAAAGTTCCAACCCTTTCAGCCACATGTTCGTGAGAGCCTTCAACAAGCTAAGCAACACAACTTCTTTAGCAAGGCAAGCAACTCATTAAGATGCAGATTCAAAAAACACTTTTCCCTCTCCCCCGATAACTCAATGTAATGGATACCATTGCTTCCTAATGAGGGAGGATTGATCTAGGTGGATATCGGTGGCCACCCACCTATTCCAACGAGATCAAAACAGTCTTCTCGCAACTTACTAATTTTAGCAGTGTTTCGGTTCCTGAACTTCCAGGGCCATTTTGAGGGTCTAAATGAAACTTTTTATGGATAAAACACCTCAATGATAGTATAAGGCTTTAATTTATCCCCCAAAATGAATCTCCTCGACAATACCTTTCCAACTAGATATCGTGCACCCCAAACAGAGATCGTATGCAAAAGTTACACCCCCGAGAGGTTGATACACCAAACTACCTAAAACAGGATCCACAAAACTGTTATCTTTTCATCTTCCAAGGTTAGGGTTTTTTATTTTATTTATATTAAAAATGACTTTGGAGCCTCATTTTAATAATCATCTTCTTGCGAATGTGAGTATCCATCACATCTCTTCTCATAGATAAGCTACCACCATTCTAGCGAGTACTTCACTCTGTATTTCTACAGTTGTGTACATTTCACTCATTAATAGAAATTGCATATTACTGTATCTCTGTGTTTATGATCACATATGTGATATATTTCTCTTATATTATTGGATATCTGGTATAAATCTGTACATTTATTTATTATATCTCCTCTCTCATTTCGTGTCGAAAATAATTTGGATCACTCTCATTGGCCCATCGTCGCCACATGTCAATATATAATTAGTCCACTTGTAGGTACGAATGCCACATCATTTTTCCCAGTTAGGTGTACGTTGTGCCATGTGGCACTCCAAGGTGTTTCCACATCAACACCATAAATCTTGTACGATCATTCCATGTGTCACCCTTGCAGTGGTGACACATGTCACCTTTGATCCTTTTGACTTTGACTTTTTTCCCCATTGACCTACACTTTGACCATCCATAACTTTTGCATATGAATTCAGTTTGAGGTGATTTTTGCATCATTAAAAATATATCTCTGAGCTCTACGCATTGATGTTGTTTTAGAGAACATTTGAGATGATCAAATGTTTAGTGTCTATAAATCCTTCTTGACCTCTATGAGCATTTTCGATCTTCTTGGACCTCTATGAGCGTTCTGGATCCTCCTGGATCATTCCTCCCCATTGGAATCCTTTTGGACCACCAAAAGTTTTGATTACTCGACAACTAAGTGAGGGTAAATACCCCTCACCTTTCTGATCTCAATCCACTTTGATTTAGTTGGTTTTACCCCTTTAATACTAACTCATAGATATTCCACATCACCTCGTTGTGAAGTCATGATTCTTCTGTCGAGAATAACATATTCCTGTAGCTCGTCTAAGGAATCTAGAGAAAAATAATCAAATGTCAGAACCTGAATACTTTCATCTTTATCCATAATCATAGGAGGCTCATAAAGTTTCAAATTCTCAACATTTACCACTGAATACATTTGCATGTAGGCTGGTAGATCCAAATGAAAGGAATTAGTATCAATCTTCTGTAATATCTTGAATGGACCATATTGGATTGGCATGGGATTTTTACCTTCACCTTTCATTATGTCCTTGTTGACATGTAACCATACTTGATCACCAAATTGAAACTGATGATCAACTTGATGTTTATCATGCCTAGCCTTGTATTTGGCTTGGCTCTTCTCGAACTGTTCATGTAATTCTTGATGTACCAGCTGGATCCTTTGAATGAACCTTTCATCTTTATTTGTATAATCTTGTACATTCTCTTTACTTGCTTCTCCAAAATCAAACTCCATAGGTGATTTAGGAAAGTACCCCAAACATACTTCAAAAGGAGTTCTCTAAGTAGAATAATGCATGGCATTATTATAAACATGTTGTACATAGGGAAATTGTTCATCCCACAACTTAGTATGCTTGTTGTAGTATTCTCGAAGTAGATGTACCGTTGTTCTATTTACCACATGTGTTTGTCCATCTGTCTATGAATGAAAAGTTGTGCTCTTTTTTAACTTAGTTTCCAATAGCTCCCTTAAATGAGACCAAAACTTTCCCAAAAAGAGAGAGTATTGATATGATATAATAGATGTAGGAAACCCAAAATGAACCCATACATTCACAAAGAACATCTGTGTTGTTTGTATAACTGTGACCTATTTCTTGCATGGCATTAAAACACACATCTTACTGAATCTATCCACAATGACATATAAATCATGACTTCTCTCGGACATTGGAAAACTCCCTACAAAATCCATAGTGATACTTTCCCATGGTTGAGAAGGTACTGGAAGTGAAGTATATAATCCTAACTTTTTGTTGCTAGGTTTGCTTGTGGCACATATAACACACCCTTTTACATACTTGGAAACTCTCTCATTCATTCAATACCAATTAAAATATCTCTATAATTGTGCTACTATCTTACCAACCCCAAAATGACCTGAAATGAGAGATGTATGAGGTTCTCTAATTACACTTTATCTTTCACCTCTGGGTATATAAAGCTTTCCAAGATGCTATAACAAATTGTCATGCACATGATAATATAATTGTTTATTGTCATGAATTAAATCCATATATACATATTTAAAATCATTATCCCTTGTATATTGTTCATCATAAATTTCATGAGATAAGGTATTATACCTTAGTATTGTAAATACATTGATCACTGGTCTTGACAACATATCTGCAACCTTGTTATGAATACCTTTCTTATACTTCATTACCAAATGAAACTTTTGTAAGAAAACCATCCACCTGAAATGTCACGACTACTATAGCTTGGTTTTTGATTGAAAATACTGTAATCAATGATGATCTGTATGGATTATTGTCTCCTTTTTCATTAAGCAATGCTTCCATTTCTTCACACTTTGTACCAATGCATACAATTCCTTACCATATTTTGTATAGATAATTACAACTTGAGTAAAATTTTTAGAATGATAACATATAATTTTAACTCGTCGCATCAATACCGCTCCCATGACATATCCGCTTGCATCGGTTTGTACCTAAAATGGCTGTTGTAGATCTAGTAGAGCCAAAAATGGTGCAATGCTTATCTTTTCCTTCAATGTCTCGAAGGATTTTCGTTGCTTTCCTCCCCATTGAAAGACTTATTTTACACTTGTTAATGCATGCAAAGGAGTTGCTATGAAGAAGAAATTAGCAATGACTTTCCTCCATGATCCAGGTGGATATCGGTGGCCACCCACCTATTCCATGAGCTCGAAAAACAATTTTCCATCTTGGCATTTTTTCGATAGTTTTTCAGGTTCCAAACTTTTAGGGCCATTTTGAGGCCCTAAATGATGTTTTTTGGGGATATCGGGCCCAAGTGACTGCTAAAAGAACTGACCTGGGCTAGTCGAAAATATTTCTTGTCGGTTAGACCTTTCCAACAGTGTATCGAGTGCCCCAAACAGAGATCGTATGCAAAAGTTATGCCCCCGGGAAGTTGACATATCAACTACCCCAATCGGGGCCCACAAACCTTTTGGATTTTCATCTTCCGGGGTTAGGGTTTTGGATTTTCCTTATGTTAAAAAGGCCCTTATATTCTCATTATAATAATCATCTTCTTGCGAATGTGAGTAGCTGTCACATCTCTTCTCAGAGATAAGCTGCCACCATTCTAGTGAGTCTTTCACTCTGTATTTTTACAGTCTTTGTACATTTTTGCTCATTAATAGAAATTGTGTATGACTGTATTTATGTGTTTATGGTTGTATCTATGATACATTTTCTGTTATATTAGCGGATATCCAAGATATCTCTATATATTTCTTTATTATATCTCCACTCTCATTTTTTGTCGAAAATAATCCGAATCAGTGGTATTAGAGCAGGATGCTCTTGATCGTTTTTCAGTATATGTCCTCGACGAGGTCCCAATATAGAAGGTTGGGTCTCGAGATTTTCTCTCTTGAGGAAAATATTTCTCACATGCCCAAGAAACCCTCCATGGCAGAAGAAAAGAAAAATTATGGAGCATGAGATTCTATTAATCTATTGCTTGAGAAAAATCTCACACGACAGAGGGACAAAATGATGGAGAATTTTTCCCACATCCTTCAATGCATGTTGATAACAATAGGAGTGTCTTCATCAAGCGGCCACTTTGGAGGCACCTCGCCTTTCAAGGTACAGGTTAATTTTGATATTCTCGTATTTGAAGGTCAGATAGATTCAGATTCCCTAGACAAATGGTTAAATATTCTAGAAGGTTATTTATCTGTTCACCATTTTTATGACATGGAAAAGATCACCTTCACACTCCTTAAGGCCCTCCCCCATGTCAAACATTGGTGGGAAACTTACTGGGAGAAAAGTTCCACAGAGGAGTCTGAAAATTATGGGGTCGATCCCACTTGGAAATTTTTTGTGGATGTGGTCAAGGAACAATATTACCCTGTTGGAAACTATGAGGACCAATATATGAGATGGACCACACTGCGGCAAGAGAGGGGCCAAGTAGTTCCAGAGTTCACCAATACCTTCCATACCTTGCGCACCAATTTGGGTATCCAAAACTCCAAGCAACATCTGGTTTTGAAATACCATGGGGCTCTACACATATACATCCAAACTGAAATGGATTTTCTGTACATCTCATCATTGGGTGTTGCTTATTGATATGCTGTTAAAATTGAGCAAAAAATTAGGCACCAGAACAAACGGGAGTTCGGATATGTAAATCTACAACAACCAAAGTATGAGAAATATGACCCTAACAAACAGCTTCCTGAAAACCAGTCTGAGCCATAGGAAAAGAAGGGTCACGAAAAGATGAAGAAGGACACTGAAAAATGGTGTCATTTACACAAAATTCCCTAGCACAACACCGATGAATGTCACTCAAAACAGTCATTGGTGGCCGAGATCAAAGACAAGCAGCTAAACCCTAATTGAGAATATGATTTTGAAAATACTGGTAAAAGATAGATCATCGACATAGACCCCACTAATATTGTCGCGACCACAACAATTCAACTAGAAGAACCAACAGATTCTGAAGAGGGGGAACACTTTTTTCATTCAAAGATGTGGGTGAAGGGGACCCTGATGCATTTTATTGTTGATAGCGGAAGCCAGAAGAACCTCATCTCAGTAGAGGTCGTCAAATAGTTGGGATTGTCGACAAAACTAGACCCGCAACCATACAACATTGGGTGGCTTTACCAGGGACAAGCTCTTCATGTCATCCAACAGTGTCGATTGTCATACAACATCCAACCCTTCAAGGATGAGGTATTATGTGATGCTTTCCCACTACATGTATGTGATGTTCTCTTGGGCCAACCATATATGTGGAAACGACATGTTGTTTATGAGTCTCGACCCCACAACATCATTGTTTCTCTAGGGAGTCATCTCTATAGAATAACATAGATAGTTCTCACCACTGTTCCACCTAAACAGTTCCACAAGTTAGTATATCATACTACAAAGTTCATCTTCTTAACAATTTGTTCAAAAGGTGAACATAATGACACTGCAACTACTATAGCTTTGCCCCAAGCACCTTCTATCCAACATAAGCAGATCGAAAAGGGTGCAGAAAAGAAAAAAGATTCATATTTCACACAATCCTCTCATGTAGCTCGACTTGTTGAACAGACTCAGCCTTGCCAACAACAAGTTCGTGACAGCCTTCCACAAACCAAGCAACACAATGTCTCCGATAAGGCAAGTAACTCACCAAGATTCAGATTCAACAATCGCTTTCCCCTCTCCTCTGGGAACTGAATGCAATGGAGACCATTGCTTCCTAAGGAGGGAGGATTGATCCAGGTGGATGTCAATGGCCACCCACCTCTTCCACGGGATCGAAAAATAGTTTTCCATCTTGGTAATTTTTCAGTAGTGTTTCGGGTTCCAAACTTTCAGGTTCGTTTTGAGGCCCTAAACGACATGTTTTTGGGATTTGGGGCCCAAGTGATTGCCAAAGGCACTGAACTGGCTACTCGAAAATTGTTATTCTCAGTTATACCTTTCCGAAGGTGTATCGAGTACCCCAAACAGAGATTGTATGCAAAAGTTACACCCTCGGGAAGTTGACGTATCAACTACCACAATCGGGACCCACAAACCTTTTGGCTTTTCATCTTTCGGGGTTAGGGTTTTGGATTTTCCTTACGTTAAAAATGCCCTTAGATCCTCATTATAATAATCGTCTTCTTGTGAATGTGAGTAGTCATCACATCCCTTCTCAGAGATAAGCTGCCACCATTCTAGCGAGTCTTTCACTCCTTATTTTTACACTCTTTGTACATTTTCGCTCATTAGTAGAAATTGTGTATTACTGTATCTCTTTGTTTATGGTTGTATCTCTGATACATTTATGTTATATTAGTGGATATCCGAGATACCTCTGTATATTTGTTTATTATTTCTCCACTCTCATTTCGTGCCAAAAATAATCCACATCAGTGGTATCAGAGCAGGCTGCTCTTGACTGTCTTTTAGTGCATGTCCCCGATGAGGTCCAAGTATAGTAGGTTGGGTCTCGAGATTTTCTCTCTTGAGGAAAATCGCTCTCGCATGCCCAAGAAAACCTCCATGGCGGAAGAAAAGAAAAATGATGGAGAAAAAGATTCTATTAATCTGTTTCTTGAGCAAGCTCTCACAAGAAAGAGGGATGAAATGATGGAGAATTTTTCCCACGTCCTTCAATGCCTACCAATAAAAACATGCGCGTCTTCACAAGAGACCACTTTGGAGGCACCTCGTCTTTCAAGGTACATGTTAATTTTGATATTCCCGTATTTGAAGGTCAGATAGATGCAGATGCTCTATACAAATGGTTAAATCTGCTAGAAGGTTATTTCTCTTTTCACCATTTTCTGACAGGGAAAAGATCACCTTCGCACTCCTTAAGTCTCTCCCCCATGTCAAACATTGGTGGGAAACTTACTGGGAGAAAAGTTCCACATAGGAGTTTAGAATATATGGGGCCGATCCCACTTGGTATTTTTGTGTGGATGCGGTCAAGGAACAATATTACCATGTTGGAAACTATCAGGACCAATACATGAGATGGACCACACTGCGGCAAGAGAGGGGCCAAGAATTTCCAGAGTTCACCAATACCTTCCATACCTTGCGCACCAAGCTGGGTACCAAAGACTCCGAGCGACATATGGTTCTAAAATATCGTGGGGCTCTACAAAGATACATCCAAACTGAAATGGATTTTCTAGACATATAATCACTGCGTGTTGTTTATTGATATGTTGTTAAAATCGAGCATAAATTTAGGCACCAGAAAAATGAGAGTTCGGATATGCAAATCTGTAACAACCAAAGTATGAGAAAGACGACCCTAACAAATAGCTTTCTGAAAACCAATCTAAGCCATAGGAAAATAAGGGTCACGAAAAGACGAAGAAGGACACCGGAAAATGGTGTGATTTCCACAAAATCCCATGGCATAACACTGATGAATGTCGCTCAAAATAGTCATTGGTGGCCAATATCAAAGACAAGGAGCCGAACCCTAATTCAGAATCTGATTATGAAAATACTAGTAAAAGACAGATCATCGACACATACCCCACTGCTATTGTTGCGACCACAACAATTCAACCAGAAGAACCAACATATCGTGAAGAAGGGGAATGCCTTTTTCATTCACAGATGTGGGTGAAGGGGACCCTGCTGCATTTTATTGTTGATAGAGAAATATAGAAGAAACACATCTCAACAGAGGTCGTCAAACAGTTGGGATTGTCGAAAAAACCACACCCGCAACCATACAACATCGGGTAGCTTTGCCAGGGACAAGATCTTCATGTTAGCCAATAGTGTCGATTTTCATACGGCATCCATCCCTTCAAGGATGAGTTATTATGTGATGTTTCCCCACTGGATGTTTGTGATGTTCTCTTGGGCCAGCCATATATGTGGAAACGCCATGATGTTTATGAGTCTCAACCTCGCAATATCGTTGTTTCTCTGGGGGTCATCTCTACAGAATACCAGAGGTAGTTCCGACTACTATTCCACCTAAACAATGTCGCAAGGTAGTATCTCATACTACAATATTCAACTTCTTCACAATCTGTTCGAAAGGTGAACAAAATAACACTGTAACCGCTACATCATTTCCCCAAGCAACTTCTATCCAACATAAGTAGGTCAACAAGGGTGCAACAAAGAACAAAGATTCCTCCTCACACAATCCTCTCATGTAGCTCGAATTTTTCAATAGACTCAGCCTCGCCAACAAAAAGTTTGTGACAACCTTCCACAAACCAAGCAACGCGATGTCTCCAGCAAGGCAAACAACTCACCAAGATTCATATTCAACAATCTCTTTTCCCTCTCCCCGGGGAACTCAATGCAATGGAGACCATTTCTTCCTAAGGAGGGAGGATTGATCCAAGTGGATATCGGTGGCCACCCACCTATTCTACGGGCTCGAAAAATAGTTTTCCATCTTGGCAGGTTTTCGAGTTCCAAACTTTCGAGGCCGTTTTGAGGCCCTAAATGACATTTTTTGGGGATTTGGGGCCTAGATGATTGTTGAAGACATTGAATTGGTCTAGTTGAAAATAATTCTTCTCAGTTATACCTTTCCAACGGTGTATCGAGCCCCCCAAACAGAGATCGTAAGCAAAAGTTATGCCCTCGGGAAGTTGAGGTATCAACTACCCCAATCGGGGCTCGCAAACCTTTTGGATTTTCATCTTCCGAGGTTAGGGTTTTGGATTTTCCTTATGTTAAAAAGGCCCTTAGATCCTCAATACAATAATCATCTTCTTGGGAATGTGATTAGCCGTCACATCTCTTCTTAGAGATAAGTTGCCACCATTCTAACGAGTCTTTCACTCTATATTTTTACAGTCTTTGTACATTTTCGCTCATTAATAGAAATTGTGTATTACTGTATCTCTGTGTTTATGGTTGTATCTCTAATACATTTCTGTTATATTAGCATATATTTTATATATCTTTGTATATTTCTTTATTATATCTCCGCTCTCATTTCGTGCCGAAAATAATCCGTATCACTCCAGTATTGTACTGCTCCTAACTTCTGTGGCAGTGGTTGGCTTGGGCAATTTCACAATAACTTCTACTTTTGCACGATCTATCTTTAGATAACCATTCCCTACAATATAACCCAAATATACTTGAGACATTTTGCCAAATTCACATTTAGACAACTTAATATACAACTTCTCCATCTTCAAGAGTTCAAATACTATCTTGACATGCATTATATGATCTTCCCATCTTCAACTGAAGATCAAAATATCATCTAAGTAGACAATGACAAAGTCATCTATATAAGGCCAGAACACATCATTCATTTCCCTCATAAATGTCACATGTGTGTTACATAAGACAAATGGAATAACTAACCATTCAAACAAGCCCTGCTTTGTCTTGAAAGTATTTTTCCATATATCAGTTTCTTCAATCCTAATATGATAGTAACCACTTTCAAGTCTATATTAGTGAAATAAACAACATGCTTTAATCAATGCAATAAATCATCAATTTTAGGAAGAGGATATCTATGCTTTACCATAATTTTGTTTAGTGCTCGAAAGTCATTACACATCCTCCACCTACCATATTTCTTCAGAACTAATACAATAGGAAATCCACAAAGAGAGGAACTTGGTATTATAATTCCCTTATCGAGCAACTCTTGAACTTGCTTCTTTATCTTTGCATTCTATAGTGTTGATGATCTATACATACCAATGTTAGGAAGAGGAGCATCGTGCTGCAAATAGATTTTATGTTCAACCTCCCTCTTAGGAGGAAACCATGTAGGTTCTTGAAATAACTTATCATAATTAGATATTATTTTAACCAACTCTTGTTTATGATCTGGATCAAAACCTGATAAAAAATCATATATCTCTTCTTCCTTTTGTTTCACTATCATGAGAACAAAATATTTACTTGCATGAGTCTCTTCATTTGTCCCATTCTCACTAAAGAATCATTACTTTTGATACGATGAGCTCTGACAATAAATTCAATCCCATCTTTGAAAAGGTGATATTTATTCTCCTCACGATAAAATATAGATTTCTTTTCAAATAGATATGGACTACCTAGGACAATGCTACAAATGTCAAGAGGTACAACATCTAACTCAACCTCATGAAAGAACTTGGATGTAATTGCAATTCTAATATTACACTGTTTCATTACCTGCAACTTAGCATATTCACACACTCAACCTAATGGATATGGTTTTTTATGAGATCTCATCTTCAAACCCATCTTCTTAACAATTTCTTCAGATATTAATTTAACTTGAGATCCACTGTCAAACAAAGTATATATCTGTGTATACTTTACTATAACCCTGACATGAAAAAACTCGCTTCTTTTCTTTTGATCAATAACACTTTCTGATTTAGTAGATTGAACTGAAGAATTAGTGATATATATACCTTTTCTTCCTATTGACATGATCTTAGATTCATCTCCTGAATCTGATCCCATATCGTATTGAGTTGATGCAACAATCTTCTTCTTCCCTTTATCTTGTAACTTCTTTGGTCGTAATTCTGGATGTGCACAACTTCCAACACTATGCTTCCTCATGACCATTTCTCTTATAGTGGGAACATGTAGGTTTTTCTTCAGCTTTCTTTACAATAGATGACTTCTTACTCTTCCATTTTCCTTTTGTTTTCTTCTCAAACTTGTGTGGATTCTTATCTTCAATCACATACTTCCCTTTACTAGCCTCCATATGAGTATCGTGTACTAACACTCCATCAAGTTTAGTAGGATTAAACATCATGATAGTGTGTTGAATATATGAGTGCATGCCACCAATATAATTTAGAAGAGTTTCCCGAGCATATATTGGAATTCCTAAGGATAATGCTTTCTTTTTAAATTCATGTGTATATACCTGGATATTTTTCCCCTTGCATTGTCTGAGTTGTTTCCATTCCATAATTGTTGTTTTCACATAAGATAATGGATAAAATTGTTTTATAA
>ML815821.1:44966-56660 GCA_009831015.1 Picea engelmannii
TAAAGCGTCTTTCCATGAGGGATTTCACCATAAGGGGACCACTTTGGAGTTCATCCATTTGTGCACCTTATCAACCATGATAAGACTATACTGATCAATCTAACTATACATCATATATCAAAGAAACCACATTGAACCATCTTCATCTTTGCATCATGTATCAATGACAACTCATTGATCCATCTTCATCTATGCATGAAATCATATGCATCATATACTTGACATCTTTCTAATCTTATCAAGGACAATGCATATTACATTTGACATCAATCATCAATCAATCAATCCTTTAGCATCAATCAATCAAACCATTGGCATCAATGACAACATGATCCAACAATATGATTAAAAGAATTTATCAGTTAGTTTCATTTAGTTTATGTGACTGTGCTATTTTATTTTATTTAAGCTGCAATTTTGTTTTATTCAATTAACAATTATGTACATTTGTAGTGGGAATGGGATGGCCAAAATTGAAAAGAGTTTATTAGTTAGTTCTATTTCCTTTATATCACCATGTTATTGTATTTGAGTTGTAGTTTTTCTTTTATTTAGTTATAGAGACTTGTAATGGAAATGAGATGATCAAAAGATTTTATTAGTTAGTTTCATTTCCCTTATGTCACCATGTTATTGTATAAGTTATATATATTTTTTATTCCCCATGTTCATTTAAGTTATATCACAGTTTCAAACATTCCTTCAAATTATAATTACAAATTAACTAGCATGTATTGGAACCATTTTATATCCATTGTGATACCCATTATCATCCAACATCATGAATTACCAATTAATTATCAATGTCACAGAAGCATACAGTCAAATAATTTTCATCCTTGTTGCCCTTGAGAAGTTAGTATCTTTAAATTGTGATCTTGTACATTAGCCATCCACACATACATGTAAATTGTTTACATCATGTGATTGGTTAATATGTGTTTTTTGAAAGGTTAAATAGCTTAGAAATATCTAACTTATGGTTGTTATTGGTATTCCTTTTGATAACTTCGAGTAAACAAGGGTTCTGATTTTGATTAAAAGAAGTTTTCCTAATAGAATAGGTTTCATGAAGATTAACTGTTTGATTTAATAATATGATAATATCTATGCTTCTATTGATGAAAATTTTCCTTGGGGAGGATTAGATTTGTTTATAGTTGATCCAATTAAATAATGTAAATGAAAAGGAAAGGGATTTTTCTATTTTTATTTATTTATAGATAATCTAATTAAAGAATAGAAAAAAAGGAAAGGGATTTTTTCCAATTCTTCTCAGTAATAGTTCACTCTTCATAATGATATTCGAATAAGGATCATGTTGGTGAACTTAGACATGCATTACTTGACATTTGAAAATTACTAACATTACTTAATAGATAAATCAAATTCCTACTCACTAAGAGAAACCCACAAAGGATGTAGAACCAAATGTCATTTGACCTTTTTTTATTGTTTTTTGTTTATTTATTATTATTATGTATTTTTTATGTAACAAATATTTGATCCTTGATTTGATATATTAGATTGAGTGAGCAAACTTATGAGTAATTTGAAATTTATCAAGTTGTTTTACTTTAACTAGGAAAATATGATACATGTACTATGAATGATTCTTTCCATTACTACAAATTTATGTTTGATGATTTATGGTTTTCAGTTTGGTTGATTTTTTAATAATTACATTGATCTATTGCAATCTTGATACACATTTTGTTTCTTTATATATGATTTATACACTTAAAATAAGAAAAAAATAATTGTATATAGGTAACACCCTCTTGGGTAGGAGGGATATTGCAAGTTTAGAAAAATAGATTTACAATCCTACATTAGTCCCATGTAGAATGTAAGCAAAGATGAAGCTACCAAAGTTTGGAAGAAAAAGTTTAATATTATTTATGACACATTTTTTATAGGTTTCTAGAGACGATGTAGAAGGTATGACTCAGTCAGTTGTAAGTGCATTCAGTGCATCTACCTTCAAGTGGGGAAGCAACTTTATCCTCATTCTTGATGCCAATCATTCAACTATTATCACCCTCATCATCATCACTATCATAATTTTCCATAAATTTTCTTCATCTTCTCCATTTTAATAATAACTGTCCTCATCCTTGTCATCATCATTGTCATAATAGGTAAATTCACTGAAAGGATTAAATGAACCTACTCCATGAATCGATGGCATGGTTAATGTATGTATTTCTGATGCAGACCCCTACCTCAGCAGGGTCCACTGATCTCCCGGTCTCTGGATCGTTCTTCTTCTGAGCCGAATTAGCTCTTCGGGCTCTTTATAGAACCCTTTGAACAAATCCACAGGCCCCCCTTTTCTCCTCTGGCACAGGCCTTCAACTCAATCTGTGCACACGCCCTTTTCCCTTGGCGCTCTTCTCTCTATTCTGACCTGACGCACCTTTTGGGTTTTTTGAGGTTTCAAGACTCCCGTGAGCGAATTCTCCTCGGCTCCTTGTACTCTTGGACTTCCGGTCTTCGAAATGCTGAAAAGGCACAATGCCTCAACTAGCTCCTCCCTTAGCATTTCGGGTCTTCGCGTTTTGCGAGTCGGGACTCCCATGCTACCGACTCCTGGCCTCTCAAGTACCCGGTACCCGAAATGCGGAAATAATGGCCCACGATAATATGCCACTGGATTTTTGAGATTCAGGGAATCGCTAGGTAAGGATCCTCCTGTCCTCTATCTTTCGACCTTCCAGTTCCCAAACTTCCGAAATAGTTGTTTCTTTCGAGACTGAAATCTTTCGTGCCTTTTCCCGAAATCCTGACCACCTTCCACGTGTCCACAACCCTATTCCAAAGGTGCGTTGCGTTCGCTACTTCGGGGTTTTCATCCCCAAGAGCTCAGATTCCTTGTCTCTAGGACTTCCGAAATCCCGAATCTCAATATGCCAAAATCTGATCCTGTCTTCGTGACCCGACAATACTCCTCCTATGCTTTCGAGAATTCACATTTCGAAACTTCACGAATCCCGATGCAACAATCCTTTGTCCTCTTTTACTTCCGATATCCAAAATACCAAAGTACCGAAATCCTGAAACTCCGGTCCTCCTTCTCCTGAGCAAGATCAACGATTGTGAGCCTCCCTGATCCAATGGTTCAGATCCTTTCGGGATCCCATGGGTCAATATTTATGAACTCTCACCCCTTCATCTTCCGGTAGCCGAAATACCAAAATTCCTTTTCGAGGATTTCCCCGAAACCTCACCTGTATGCACCTTTTCGGGACTTCAGGATTCAGGATTTCATGAATCCTCTGTGGCAAATGTTTTCTCCTTGACCTCCCAGTATCCAAAACCTCGATATGCCGAAATGCCAAAGTTTCTGCTCCAAAGGAAAGTCACATTTCGCGACTTCAGGGTTCTCACCGTGAAGTGCCCCGGTCTCTTGTCCTCGGGATTCCCAAAATGCCAAAATGATTTAGCGACTCCTCTCCTTTGCGTATGAGGATTAAACCTCGTGCATATCCTCCTGGATTCGATGGCTATCGACTATCCATGCAAGATCTGATGGTAGCTGTAGCTCCTCCCTGAGCTTACGCTTTCTTCCTTCTCCTGGAAGATTTTCCAAGTTCCAAAGGTCTCGCTCTTTGCTTCCTCTACGAATCCTGATGGTTTTGGACCTCGCTTGCATTCTAAAAATGCTATCTCTCCCGAGCTTTCAGGACTTGTGAAACCTTGAAAGGTTTCCCTGACTTCCTGCACTCCTTGCAGCTATTTCTCTGTGTGCAAAGACACCCTTCCTCCTGAGCTTTCTTTCTCTGAAACCTTAAAGGGTTTGCCGACTTTTGCACTCCTTGTAGAGTCTCTGTGCACAAAGGTGCTATCTGTCCTGAGCTTGAGAACTTGAAACAAGTTCTTCCTGCGCATGCTCCCTGTGCTGCTGAGCTTTCGCTAAACTCATATCTGAAGTATTTCTTGAAATAAGTGCTTCTCGCCCTCCTGGCGTTCTTCTACTCGATGCACACCTTGCAGAGTCTCTCTACACAGAGTGTTCAGTCACTCTGTAAGTGTCTTCCCATGACACTTCTCTTCTCTCTGAACTCGAAATGGAATTCTCTGGTGCACTCTTTGCACTCGCTCAATGCCCTCCTGGCAGAGTTTTACAGAACTTCAGTAGTTTTGTTTCTTTTCTGTGCCTTCCTTTGCACAGTTCCTCGTCCTCCAAGGTGTTCAACAACCTTGAGGCTCCTCCTTGAATCTGTGAATCTTTCTGGTGTGCACTCCTTGCATGTTCTTTCTGACTCCGCAGAGCTCAGATGCACATTCCTTACGCTGGCTACATAACTTCTAGTGTTCTATTGTGCATTCCTTGCACGACCTAAAGAACCCAGAAAGAAATCACAACTCAATCAGATAGACAATAAAATCTATCTATAACCTGTATCTACAATATACATGTGACACTCAATTGCATAAACATACACATGTGACAGGAAGAACTACTTTTTGTATTAATTTCCAAATATCTATCCAGATGTTTACAAAGGCTGGACTGTAACAAGTCTCAGCTCTCTCTCGAGACCTCTCTACCTGAGAACTCTCTCCCTAACTCTCTACTCAAATTTCTTTTTTTACAAAATGGGGCTCTCTCGAGCTTATCCCCAACCACCGTCTCTGAGCTATTGCTATCACTGAGCGGCTCCTATGGCTACATTACATAAATGGATGTCCAGTCCTGACAGATCTAGACTTAGCTGTAGGTAACCATTTAAGGAAACCTCAACCACTTCCTGAACAACTGCGTGGTCTGGCACTAAAAGCCTTACAACATTTATTGAAATTTCAAATTTCAAAATTGAGAGGGTTGCGCCTCTCCCTTTCTCCATTAATGCATGTTGGATGTGCTAGTTGGATAGCATGCTGCTGACGTGGAGTGATGCTCCTGCATCATACTCCTCAATTGGAAAAATCATGAGCTCCTTCTCATGAGCTCCTCTTCTCCAGTGTTGAAATCCACTTGGATCCCAAACTTTCCCTTGGAGATGTCCATATGCTCCTCTCCAGCTATGTTGTTGCTGTTGTTGCTTCTTCTTCTTCCCTACTGCTCTTACAGGCTCCCTTCTACTCAGCTTCTCATTGCTGACTGCCTCTGCTACTGAACTCAACATCAACCTTCTAATTTCTTCAGTTACCTCATCCAACTGCTCCAGTGGCTGGCTCTTTGTATGCAGTCTTATCTGCTGCACTTCTGTCTTCTCAATGGGCAGATTTGTTTGACCTCCCATGTTGTCTTTATCTCTCTTTGTGGCACTGAGTGGCCACTTTGCTATAGACTCTAGCTCTGTAGTGTCCTTACTGAACTACTGCTCAGCTTCTTCTTGTGGCAGTTTTGCTGCTGCCATTTCTTCTACTGGCATACTTCCAGCTTCTTCCAGCTTCTCCTGGGGCTGGTATGCTCCACTACCTTCTTCCAACTTAGCTTGTTGGATGTGCAAGCCTTGCGCCATCACCCTTCTCTCCAGGGATTCCAATTCTTCGCACAGATCAACAAAATCAGTGTTGTCTGCTTTTTCTTCTACTGCAGGCTTCAGTGCTGCAGTCATCTCTGTTTCAGCTTCCTGGCTGAAAATTTTGAGCCATTCTGTTGAACGCTCATCCTTTTCTCCTTGGGAAAACATCAGTGTCTGCTCCACTTCTTCCTCCATGATAGTTTCTGCTAGCTGTCTCTCTTCTGTTGATGCATTTGCAACACATACTTTGGCCTCAACTAGGTTGCCTGGTAGGAATACTTGAATTCCCCCAATCATCAGAATGCTCTTTTGATTCTCTCTTGTCAGCACTCCTTGCTGATCTGAACTCTCCTCTGAGTTCATGAGACTTTTAGACAGTCTCATCTCCTTTCCCCTGCCCACCTGGCAATTTGGGAATTTTCTGCTACCCACCTGGCAGTCTATGAGACCGTATGATCCCATCTCATTGCCCACCTGGCAATCTGAACTTTCAACACTACTCCCCTGGAAGTATACGAGACCTTCTGCTGATCTCTTCCCATTGCCTACCTGGCAACTCAAAAGTTCACTTCTGCCCACGTGGAAGTTTACGAGATCAATCGATCCCACCTTCATCAACACTCCTTGCTGACCCAAACTCATCCCTGAGTTCATGAGACTTTCAAACAATCTCATCTTCTCTTCCTTACCCACCTGGCAATATGAATTTCCACTACTGTCCTCCTGACAGTCTATGAGATCCTCCAATGACCTCATTTCATTGCCCACCTGGAAATTGGAAAATTCATCTCTGCCTTCCTGGCAGTTTATGAGATCTGAAACTGATCTCTCTTCCTCCTCATTGAGGGTTTCTCCAACTTCTGGCTCACAGATGCAAACCAGCTCTGTTTCACTAAGGCTTTCAGCATACCTCAACCATATTTTCAATAGCCTTTGTTGTCCTTTGGCCAACAACTCCTTGATTGGCCACTTCACCTTCTTTTTCATGGGCCATTCATATACCCATCGTGATTTTCCATTCTCCTGCACCCACAATGCAAGCTCCTCCATCCTCGCTCTCATCTCAACGAGTTCTTTATCCATCTCTGTTTCACTCATCTACTTTTGGTCTCCTCTTCCACCATGCTCATGGACTTCAATATCCATCTTCCTGTTCCTGTCTGCCCTCCTGGCAAACTTGTTGCTGTCACTCTGCAACTGAGAGCATCTCCATGTCCTCCTACAACTCGCCTAGCTGTCTATCATTTACTGCACACCTTGTAACAATCACCACAGAGATTTAACACCCTGCTTCTTTCACCTGTTGTATATAGATGAATCCCTGTTTCTAATATCCTTGATGTTACCAGAATTTATCCTTCACTATCTCTGTTTTGCCTACGATCTGCAGACAAAATTTTAGCTCTGATACCACTTGATGCAGACCCCTACCTCAGCAGGGTCCACTGACCTCTCGGTCTCTAGATCGTTCTTCTTCTGAGCTGAATTAGCTCTTCGGGCTCTTTCTAGAACCCTTCGAACAAATCCACAGGTCCCCCTTTTCCCCTCTGGCACAAGCCTTCAACTCAATCTGTGCGGGTGCCCTTTTTCCTTGACGCTCTTCTCTCTGTTCTAACCCGACACACCTTTCAGGTTTTTCGGGGTTTCGAGACTCCTGTGAGAGGATTCTCCCTAGATCCTTGTACTCTTGGACTTCTGGTCTCCGAAATGCCAAAAAGGAACAACGCCTCAACTAGATCCTCCCTTAGCCTTTCGGGTCTTCGCGTTTTGTGATTTCGCGAGTCGGGACTCCCAGGCTCCCGACTCCTGGCCTCTTGAGTACCCGGTACCCAGAATGCCGAAATAATGGCCCACAATAATATGCCACCGGATTTTCACGATTCGGGGAATCGTGAGGTAAGGCTCCTCCTGTCCTCTGTCTTTCGACCTTCTGGTTCTCGAAATGCCGAAATAGACGCTTCTTCTGGGACTGAAATCTTTCGGGCCTTTTCCTGAAATCATGACCACCTTCCACGTGTCCACAACCCTATTCCAAAGGCGCGTTGCATTCGCTACTTCGGGGTTTTCATCCCCAAGAGCTCAGATTCCTTGTCTCTAGGACTTCTGAAATCCCGAATCTCGTTATGTCAAAATTTGATCCTATCTTCGTGACCCGACAATACTCCTCCTATGCTTTCGGTAATTTGCGTTTTGGAACTTCGCGAATCCCGACACAACAATCCTTTTTCCTCTCATACTTCCAATATCCGAAATACCGAAGTATTGAAATCCTGAAACTCTGATCCTCCTTCTCATGAGCAAGATCAACGACTGTGAGCCTCCCTGATCCAACGACTCAGATCCTTTCGGGATCCCGTGGGTCAAGAGTTCTGAACTCTCACCCCTGCATCTTCCGGTAGCCGAAATACCGAAATGCCCTTTCAGGGATTTCCTCGAAAACTCACTTGTATGCACCTTTTCAAAACTTCCGGATTCGCGATTTTGTGAATCCTCCGCGGCAAATGTTTTCTCCTTGACCTCCCGGTATCCGAAACCCTGATATGCCAAAATGCTGAAGTTTCTACTCCAAAGGCAAGTCACATTTCGCGACTTCGGGGTTCTCACCGTGAAGTGCCCCGGTCTCTTGTCCTCGGGATTCATGAAATGCCGAAATGATTTAGTGGCTCCTCTCCTTTTCATATGAGGATTAAACCTTGTGTAGCTCCTCCTGGATCCGATGGCTATCGACTATCCATGGAAGATTTGACGGTAGTTGTAGCTCTTCCCTGAGCTTACGCTTTCTTCCTTCTCCTGGAAGATTTTCCAAGTTCCAAAGGTCTCGCTCTTTGCTTCCTTTGCTAATCCTGATGGTTTTGGACCCTGCTTGCATTCTGAAAACTCTATCTCTCCTGATATTTCGGGACTTGTGAAACCTTAAAAGGTTTCCTCGACTTCCTTCACTCCTTGCAGCTGTTTCTCTATGCACAAAGACACCCTTCCTCCTGATCTTTCTTTCTCTGAAACCTTAAAGGGTTTCCTGACTTCTGCACTCCTTGTAGAGTCTTTGCGCACAAAGGTGCTATCTGTCCTATGCTTGAGAACTTGAAACAAGTTCTTCCTGCACACACTCCCTATGCTGCTAAGCTTTCGCTAAACTCAGATTTGAAGTATTTCTTGAAAATAAATGCTTCTCGCCCTCCTGGCATTCTTCTACTTGATGCACACTTTGCAGAGTCTCTCTTCATAAAGTGTTCAGTCACTCTGTAAGTGTCTTCCTGTGACACTTCTCTTCTCTCTGAACTCGAAATGGAATTCTCTGGTGCACTCTTTGCACTCGCTCAATGCCCTCCTGACAGAGTTTTACAGAACTTCAGTAGTTCTGTTTCTTTTCTGTGCCTTCCTTTGCACAATTCCTCATCCTCCAAGGTGTTCAACAACCTCGAGGCTCCTCCTTGAATCTGTGAATCTTTCTGGTGTGCACTCCTTGCACGTTCTTTCCGACTCTCCAGAGATCAGATGCACATTCCTTGCGCTGGCTACATAACTTCCAGTGTTCTGTTGTGCACTCCTTGCATGGCCTAAAGAACCCAGAAAGAAATCACAACTCAATCAGATAGACAATAAAATCTATCTATAACCTGTATCTACAGTATACAGGTGACACTCAATTGCATAAACATACACAGGTGACAGGAAAAACTGCTCTTTGTATTAATTTCCAAATGTCTATCCAAATGTTTACAAAGGCTGGACTGTAACAAGTCTCATCTCTCTCTCGAGACCTCTCTACTTGAGAACTCTCTCCCTAACTCTCTACTCAAATTTATTTTTTTACAAAATGGGGCTCTCTCGAGCTTATCCCCAACCACCGTCTCTAAGATATCACTATCACTGAGCGGCTCCTACAACTACATTACATAAATGAATGTCTAGTCCTGACAGATCTGGACTTAGCTGCAAGTAACCATTTAAGGCAACCTCAACCACTTTCTGAACAACTGCATGGTCTGGCACTAAAATCCTTACAACATTTATTGAAATTTCAAATTTCAAAATTGAGAGGGCTGCACCTCTCCCTTTCTCCATTAATGCGTGCTGAATGTCCTGGTTGGCTGGCATGTTGCTGACATGGAGTGATGCTTCTGCATCAATTTCCTTTCACATATTTGCGAGGAGATATGTTTTATATGTACGTTGCACAATTTATTTCTTTATCCCAAAATTTAGAGGGAAGGGACGTTGCATGTTGCTACCTATTTATTTCTCCCTCTCAGCTACCTATTTCTACTATGTACTGTATGGAACCCTTTGCTACAACTCCATATCTTCTTCACCACAAATATGTTTTAAATCCTTTTTTGTGTACTCCCCCCCTATATCTATGCATAGGATCTTGATCATCTTCGTGGACTGCTTCTCTACATGTTCTTGGAAATACTTGAGGTGCTCAAACACTTCATATTTTTTCCTAAGAAAATACACCCAAGTGTGCCTTGAGTAATCATTAGTAAAATTCAACGCACGTTTTTCCTTTCTTATGGAAGGACGAGGGAAAGGTCCCATGAGGTAACTGTGAATAAGATCCAAGGGAGAGGAGGTGCTCCTTGCCTTCCCTTTCTAAAATTTCTCTTGCAGATGCTTTCCAAGAACACATCCTTGAAAAGCTCCTTCTGAAAATTTAATGTCCGACATACCTTTCATCATCCCTAGTTTACTGAGTTGCCGCATGTACCTAAAATTTAAGTGACAAAATCGTTCATGCCAAAGTATACTATCATCTTTGCATTATCAGGAATGTAGTCTCCAAGATTGTTCCATTGGAGTGTTTGCACCATGAGGTCAATGGTTTTCTTCATGCAAGATGATTCAAGATGATAACCATGATTGCAATAAATGCACTTTGATTTCCTTTTTTTTCCCCTTCTTTCTTTTGAGCTTGAAGATTCATTAGAGGGTTTGAAATTGCATCCCTTTCTTGGATTGAGATCCTTCTTTCCCTTTGATTTCTTTTTGTATTTTGAGTTAGGCTTGCAATTTTCATGCACAATAAGTGAAGGAGTTTTTGAGTGTTCCCATTTTTGTGAGTTTTTCTTTCTCATGTATTAGGGACTCAATGAATGCATTCAATGTAGGAATTTCCATGTTTCACCCGATGTAATACTTTCTTTGTGAAAAGTGGAGTTTCATCCGATTCAACATTGCTACATATCAGAGTTTCCTCCATCTTCACATGTACATCCAATCTTCCATGTTTCTTTCTTAAAAAAGGTAATTGATGAAAAGATCCTAGTTCAAACTATTTTACTAGAGATTAATGGAGAAAGGAAAACCATATTAGAACTAGAAACAATCCTTGAAATGAGGATCAAGGAACTATAGAATCTAAAAATTATTGAGTTTCTCATCAAGTGGAAGAAAATAATAGTATAAGAGGTGACATGGGAAGATGAGTTGTTAAGGAAGAAATATCCACAATTAATCAAGTGTTGAGGGAAAAACTTGTTTGAATGGGAGGGGAATTTTAAGTCCTAGATAAACTCCTAGATATTGAGTCATTATATTTTTATTGTTATATTAGTGTTGTCGGCTAGACCCTTTAATTGTAGTTACACCCTTTGTCTCCTATATATTCCAAGGATACCTACTTTTAGAAATCATCTCATATTGTACATTTCATCTATTGTAAAAGGAGATTTCCCCCTTTAAGAGGCCCCACATTCATTATTCTCTCATTGTAAGGTGTGGAGTCACTTGTCTTTCTCCTTTTATGTTATTTGGGTCTTTGGTGCATAAAAAAGCATGATCTTGTTCACTATATTATCTTATCTCATTGGATTATTAGATCTTCTACCATAAATAACCTCAAATGGACTCATTTTTAATGATTCCTTATATCCATTGTTATAAGAAAACTTTTCAAGATGTAAATAATTGTTAAGAACCAAATATCAATATAGCATAGAAAAACCTCAGAAAAAGTACTCAATGCCTTGAAAAAGAGATAATTTCATATAGTAAGCCTCTTCGAGGGGGAAACCTCCTTTTACCCCACTTAAATGTTCAAGTACAAGATGATTCCAAATGAAAATGTCTCCTTGATATATATAGGAGACTAGAAGGTATAATTACAACTAATGGAATAAAGCCGACATAAATAAAATAACATTACTAATGTAATATGCCCCAATTAAGGGGTAATGAGCCAATATTAGGGCTTAACATGCCCCTCCCCTTGAGACAA
>ML815821.1:60662-96502 GCA_009831015.1 Picea engelmannii
TTGATACCATACAAATTGATTAGGTTCTAAATATAAAGAAGCAATTCGTACCTTTTGTGTATGTGGCACATTATGTAGATCAAAGAATTGGTCCATTTGAAGTATCCATGTGATTGGGTCCTTGCCATCAAACTTCCTCATATCGATCTTAGGAACGTGGTTGGTCTTCAACCCAAAGTTGAAGTTTTTCCATTCTTGATTCACCTTCCTTGTGTCCTCATCATGAATTTCATGGGATGCATTTTCACTTTCAGGTGTCTTCTCTGTTACGAAATTTTTCAATACTTCCATGATCTCCTCTTTTAGACCATCCATCTTTTCCTCCAACTTAGCTTCCATCTCTTGTAGTTCATATTTTGTTACTATCTTCTTTTGTAAATCATTTATGTCCCTACGCATTTCTTCACCTTCATCAAGAGTCCAAGTAGGATTGTCTGGAGGCTTATTTGGTGTAGAAGTTCCCTTTTTGGGTGGCATGTTGGCCAAGTATCACTTTTGAACCTTGATTTTGAGGTGGTTCTGCTATACAATCTTTCTTCTGTTGTATCTCTCAAGTTTCATCCCTTTTGGGTAAGAAACTTTCTTTTATGTAGTTATTTGATATTTCTTCTTTGCAATGCCACAGGTCTGATCAAAATTGGATGTGCCAAGTGGAATTTACGGTAACTTCCCCACAACTTTCTGATTTTTGGCCTTTCTAGGAGATCTCACTTGTATAGCGTGCCCCACACAAAATAATTGATATAAAATTATGAAACTCGTACCCGAAATACTACAGACTTTCCACTATCCAATGAAACCAATGCCACTAATTTGGATACTCTAGGAAGACGTTATGATTGTTTTACCTGGAACATCTTCTTGATACTAGTCAATAGGACTAGTCAGATACCCTATATTCCACAGGGTGTATCTACAAATTTAAGATGACCTCGAAGTTGAAATTTTTACCAGAGATACCTTAATAATGTTTGTGAATAGCCTCCAGAGTCTAGGGTTTGAAACATTACATAAAAAATTTTATAGCGAAAATTCCGCAATGACTCATTTCAGGATGATTCTAGAACCCTATCTTGTATAGGTTGTATCTCCGAAAGTATAAGGCCTTAGGAGATGAAATTTTAACCCAACATACCTTGATCCGTCTAATAAATATCCTCCAAGCCGTTCCTTCTGAAACTTTGTAGAAAACAAATTATAGCAAAAATTCCAAGGTGTCTCAGATGTAGAAGCGAAACCCCAAGACCTTGAGATCTGATACCATACGTTAAGAACCAAATATCAATATAGCATAGAAAGACCTCAGAAAAAGTACTCAATTCCTTGAAAAAGAGATAATTTCATATAATAAGCCTCTTCGAGGGGGCAACCTCCTTTTACCCCACTTAAATGTTCAAGTACAAGATGATTCCAAATGAAAATGTCTCCTTGGTATATATAAGAGATTAGGAGGTATAATTACAACTAATGGAATAAAGCCGACATAAATAAAATAACATTACTAATGTAATATGCCCCAATTAAGGGGTAATGATCCAATATTAGGGCTTAACAATAATCATCCCACTTAGTTGGTTTGTTCATCACATACATGTGAAACATGTCTTCAAGTGTTTGATTTGTCCTTTGAACTTGTCCATTTGTTTGTGGATGAGAAGAACTATTAAAATTTAACTTAGTACCAAACCCTTCAAGCAACCCCTTCCAAAAATTGCTTGTAAATTTTGGACCTCTATTTGATATGATCATGGTAGGAATCCGATGCAATCTAAGAATTTATTTCATGAAAATATCTATATATCTGCATCTTCTCACTCAACACAATTTCTACTTTAGTATTGAAACTATCATTCACAAAACTAAGGAAATATGTTTGTATTAGGAAAATATAAGATCTACAACAAAAACATTTTTTTTTTCTTTTCTCTTTTTCTACAATCTCCTCCTATCTCCAGTCTCTCTTTCTTACTTTATCTAAGAGAAAATCATTACTTTATGGTTTAAATAATTAACAAAATCATTGAATGGAAATAATGCACTTCTCACTTGAAGAATCAATGACTCTTCAAGAGGGTTCTAACATTTTTGTAACGTACCCAACCAACCATAGGTTGGGCACACTACTTCAAGCTCATTTATGAACCAATTTCGAATTATGATAAAATTTTAATTAATTAAGAGGCATGAAATATTCACATGCAGAGATCAAGATTCATGCTACAGTATAAAAAATGTTTAAACATGCCATGAATAGAAATAACCAACAATTAGGAACATAAAAAATTCACATCTCAGAGATATTAATCAATACACAACGAAAATAAATGTATAAACATAGAAACACCTGATAGAGAGCACTTATCTCTAATGAAATGAATCACTGACCAGCTGCAGACCAAGGATTTTCCACCCAACCGTAGACACTGTTGTTCCAAGTGTCAACATCAATGTCACCCCCGAGCCAGGGCTATGAATCCACAAGGATGGTTCTAGAGTGTCACTCAACTTCTCAAACTAGTCAGCACTCAAGCTCTCATAGGATTCTCAACACACACAACAATCCAAAGTACACCATTTCTCTTCTACACATCCTGCACAACCCAAGAGAATGGACCCCCTTCTATGCCACACAGTCCCTCATGATGTCCACCTCCTTCTAGGCTTCCAATGCATCTGGTCAAGAATATTCATGCTAGGACTCTAAAGATTCACATCTATGGGAAAAAATTAACACATGCCAATGCATCTCAAACATGTAGGCATTAATTCATGGATCGAATACACCAACATTCATTACTGCCAACAAAACCCTGGCTCCTCTCCACAATTCGTTTTTATTTCCCAAGCCAAGATCAAAATGAATGAGGAATGAAGAGTGGGAGAAAGAACAAATGGAGAGATGACAAAATGAACAATGTGAACAATGAATAATGAGTGAGTGAGTGAACCCCCCCAAACATACCAAAAATTGGTTTATGTAATTCTTGGAATTAAAGAAACACATGGCCTTTCCCCAAGAATCTCATGTAAATGATATTCCCCATTAAAAAAAATGGGTAAATAAAACTATAAAATAAACACTTAGCCCCTCAATCCCCTCTCTTGCGGATAAGAAGATTGAAACATGAAGAGATCACTTGGACTTGTGTGTTTCTCTTCCTTTGGGAAGCATATTTGAGGGTGAACCCTAACCATTCCAAGGCATAGAGAGTTAGGCATTGTAGCATGGTTAGGTGATGAATTAGTGATGCAAAGACAATTTGGCCATGAATTTCTTGGGGCAGATTGACTAACTGTTCCATGAGGAGGACAATGGAGTCAAGTTTCCATAGAAGACTTTATTTTGGGGTGACTTCATAATGAAATAAGGTGAGGGGCGGCTGATCTTGATTATTTTGAGAACGACATGAAGGCAAAAATATAACCGAGATATAAGCTCAGGTGGCTCCATTGATTTGATATTCAAGATTCACATCAAATCCCTCTCTCTTGCGGATAAGAAGATTGCAACATGAAGAGATCACTTGGACTTGTGTGTTTCTCTTCCTTTGGGAAGCATGGTTGAGGGTGAACCCTAACCATTCCAAGGCATAGAGATTCAGGTGTTGTAGCATGGTTAGGTGATGAATTAGTGATGCAAAGATAGTCTCGACGTGCAGTTCTTGGGGAAGATTGACTAATTGTGCCATGAGGAGGACAATGGAGTCAAGTTTCCATAGAAGACTTTCTTTCAGGATGACTTCATAATGCAACAAGGTGAGGGGCGATTGATCTGGATTATTTTGAGAACAACATGAAGGGAAAAATATAACCGAGATATAAGATCAGGAGGCTCCATCAATTTGATATTGAGGATTCACATAAAAAAATGCACATCTCAGAGATATTAATCAATACACAACGAAAATAAATGTATAAGCAGAGAAACACCTGATAGAGAGAACTTATCTCTAATGAAATGAATCACCAACCGACTGTAGACCAAGGATTTTCCATCTATCCCTAGACATTGTTGTTCCAAGTATCAACATTAATGTCACCCCTGAGCCAGGGCTATGAATCCAAAAGGATGGTTCTAGAGAGTCACTTAGCTTCCCAAACTAGTCAACACTCAAGCTCTCATAGTATTCTCAACACACACAACAATCCAAAGTGCATTGAATCTCTTCTACCTATCCTGCACAACCCAAAAGAATGGACCCCCTTCTATGCCACACAGTCCCTCACGATGTCCACCTCCTTCCAGAGCTCTAGTGCATGTGTTCAATAATATTCATGCTAGGAATCTCAAGATTCACACCTATGGGAAAAACTTAACATATGCCAATGCATCTCAGACATGTAGGCATTAATTCATGGTTGGAATACACCAACATTCATTATTGCCAACAAAACACTGGCTCCTCTCTACACATCATTTTTCTTTCCTAATCCAAGATCAAAATGAATGAGGAATGAAGAGTGGGTGAAAGAACAAATGGAGAGATAACAAAATGAACAATGTGAACGATGAATAATGAGTGAGTGAGTGAACCCCCCCAAACAGACCAAAAATGGGTTTATGTATTTCTTGGAATTAAAGAAACTCATGGCCTTTCCCCAAGAATCTCATGTAAATGATAATCTCCATTAAAAAAAATGGGTAATACAAATATAAAATAAACACTTAGCCCCTCAATCCCCCTCTCTTGCATATAAGAATATTGCAACATGAAGAGATCACTTGGACTTGTGTGTTTCTCTTCCTTTGGGAAGCATGGTTGAGGGTGAACCCTAACCATTCCAAGGCATAGAGAGGTAGGCATTGTAGCATGAATAGGTGATGAATTAGAGATGCAAAGACAGTCGTGACGTGCATTTCTTGGGGTAGATTGACTAACTATGCCATGAGGAGGACAATGGAGTCAAGTTTCCATAGAAGACTTTGTTTCAGGGTGACTTCACAATGCAACAAGGTGAGGGGCGACTGATCCAGATTATTTTGAGAATGACATGAAGGAAAAAATATAACTGAGATATAAGCTTAGGCGGCTCCATCGATTTGATATTGAGGATTCACATCAAATCCCCCTCTCTTGTGGATAACAAGATTGCAACATGAAAAGATCACTTGGACTTGTGTGTTTCTCTTCCTTTGGGAAGCATGGTTGTGGGTGAACCCTAACCATTCCAAGGAATAGAGAGGTAGGCCTTGTAGCATGGTTAGGTGATGAATTAGTGATGCAAATACATTCTGGACTTGCAGTTCTTAGGGCAGATTGACTAACTGTGAAATGAGGAGGACAATGGAGTCAAGTTTCCATATAAGACTTTGTTTCACTGTGACTTCATAATGCAACAAGGCGAGGGGCGACTGATCCAGATTATTTTGAGAATGAACTGAAGGAAAAAATATAATCGAGATATAAGCTCAGGCGGCTCCGCTGATTTGATATTGAGGATTCACATCAAAAGATGCACATCTCAGAGATATTACTCAATACACAATGCAAATAAATGTATAAGCAAAGAAACACCTAATACAGAGAACTTATCTCTAATGAAATGAATCACCAACCGACTGTAGACCAAGGATTTTCCACCCAACCCTAGACCCTGTTGTTCCAAGTATCAACATCAATGTCACCCCCAAGCTAGGGCTATGAATCCACAAGGACGATTCTAGAGTGTCACTCAGCTTCCCAAACCAGTCATCACTCAAGATCTCATAGGATTCTCAACACACGCAACAATCCAAAGTACACTAGATCTCTTCTACCCATCCTGCACAACCCAAGAGAATGGACCCCCTTCTATGCCACACAGTCCCTCACGATCTCAACCTCCTTCCAGGGCTCCGGTGCATCTGGTCAAGAATATTCATGCTAGGACTTTCAATATTCACACCTATGTGAAAATATTAAAACATGCCAATGCATCTCGAACATGTAAGCATTAATTCATGGCTGGAATACACCAACATTCATTACTGCCAACAAAACCCTGGCTCATCTCCACAATTCGTTTTTCTTTCACAAGCCAAGATCAAAATGAATGAGGAATGAAGAGTGGGTTAAAGAACGAATGGAGAGATAAAAAAATGAACAATGTGAACAATGAATAATGAGTGAGTGAGTGAACCCCCCCAAATAGACCAAAAATGAGTTTATGTATTTCTTGGAATTAATTAAACGCATGGCCTTTCCCCAAGAAGCTCATGTAAATGATATTCTCCATTAAAAAAAATGGGTAAATGAAAATATAAAATAAACACTTAGCCCCTCAATCGCCCTCTCTTGCAGATAAGAAGATTGCAACATGAAAAGATCACTTGGAGCTGTGTGTTTCTCTTCCTTTGGGAAGCTTGGTTGAGGGTGAACCCCAACCATTCCAAGGCATAGATAGGTAGGCATTGTAGCATGGTTAGGTGATGAATTATTGATGCAAAGACAGTCTGGACGTGCATTTCTTGGGGAATATTGACTAACTGTGCCATGGGGAGGACAATGGAGTCAAGTTTCCATATAAGACTTTGTTTCGGGGTGAATTCATAATGCAACAAGGTGAGCGGTGACTGATCCTGATTATTTTGAGAAAGACATGAAGGAAGAAATATAACCGAGATATAAGATCAAGTGACTCTGTCAATTTGATATTGAGGATTCGCATCAAATACCCCTCTCTTGCGGATAAGAAGATTGTAACATGAAGAGATCACTTGGAATTGTGTGTTTCTCTTCCTTTTAGAAGCATGGTTGAGGGTGAACCCTAACCATTCCAAAGCATAGAGAGGTAGGCATTGTATCATGGTTAGGTGATGAATTAATGATGCAAAGACAGTCTCGACGTGCAGTTCTTGGGGCAGATTGACTAATTGTTCCATGAGGAGGACAATGGAGTCAAGTTTCCATAGAAGACTTTGTTTCAGGATGACTTCATAATGCAACAAGGTGAGGGGTGACTGATCTGGATTATTTTGAGAAAAACATGAAGGGAAAAATATAACCGAGATATAAGCTCAGGCGGCTCCGTCAATTTGATATTGAGGATTCACATAAAAAAATGCACATCTTAGAGATATTAATCAATACACAATGAAAATAATTGTATAAGCAGAGAAACACCCGATAGAGAGAACTTACCTCTAATGAAATGAATCACCAACCAGCTGCAGACCAAGGATTTTCCACCCAACCGTAGACACTGTTGTTCCAAGTATCAACATCAGTGTCACCCTCGAGCCAGGGATATGAATCCACAATGATGGTTCTAGGGTATCACTCAGCTTCCCAAACCAGTCAACACTCAATCTGTCATAGGATTCTCAGCACACACAACAATCCAAAGTACACCAACTCTCTTCTACCCATCCTGCACAACCCAAGAGAATGGACCCCCTTCTATGCCACACTGTCCCTCATGATGTCCACCTCCTTCCAGGGATCTAGTACATCTGGTCAAGAATATCCATGCTAGGACTCTCAAGATTCACACCTATGAGAAAAAATTAACACATGCCGATGCATCTCAGACATGTAAGCATTAATTCATGGTTGTAATACACCAACATTCATTACTTCCAACAAAATCCTGGCTCCTCTCCACAATTCGTTTTTATTTCCCAAGACAAGATCAAAATGAATGAGGAATGAAGAGTGGGTGAAAGAAGGAAAGGAGAGAGAACAAAATGAACAATGTGAACAATGAATAATGAGTGAGTGAGTGACCACCCCCCCCCCCAAACAAATCAAAAATGGGTTTATGTATTTCTTGGAATTAAAGAAAGACATGGTCTTTCCCCAATAAGATCATGTAAATGATATTCTCCATTAAAAAAAACGGGTAAATAAAAATATAAAATAAACACTTAGCCCCTTGTTGGCCCTTGACCAAGTTTCGAGGAAACATTGGTCGTGTTTTACCATTTTTGGGACTTCGACAGGCTGGTCGAAGACGGAGCACCTAGGCGAAGCGGATATCGTGGGATCTCGCCCATTTTTACATCCTTTTTGGGATTTTAGGGTTTATATAACGGGTATGGGATGTCAACCCATGGGTTTACCCATGTTTAGTCCTTTTTGTAATGTATAAATAAGTAGCTAAGTGATGTAATAAGTAGTACTTGTAATTGCCTTAGTGCATGACTAGTTGGATTTGTGTAAGAAGATGTGTTAAGACTTGCAGAGCTAAGTGCAAGTGATTGTAAGTGGCTTTGTGAAGACGTATTGTGTAAGGCTTTGTGCTATTCAGGAGTTGGCTTTGTGCTTTTACCTAATTCGGGGAAGGAGGAACTGGCGAGGTGCGCACATATCTCTTGTCCTTTGCGGAGTAGGTTTTGTGGCTTTGTGCACAGGAGAAGATGAATGTAAGGAGATCAGAGACTAATAAATAAGAAGAAGAATTTGGTGGACGTAGCCCCACACTGGGGTAAACCACGTAAATCCTGTGTTGATATTCTTTGTGTAATGTTGATTATGTTGTTTATGTATTTATTTTCTTAGTGCACTAATCTTGATGTACAATAGATAGATCTATGATTGCTTAGTGCTTCATGGCCGATGAATGTTATATCTGAGCTTATTATATGAGTTAAGAGGTTTTATGGATTAGATCTTGATTGTTACTGTGCTAATCTATAATAAGGGTTTAACCTGCACTGTGAATAAGTCTTAAGAACTAATGCATATTGTTGGCTAAGTGATTTGTTAAGTGTTGTGATAACATATCTGTGTCCCAGCTAGGTTGTAGACACTTAATTCCTACAACCCCCCTGCCTCTACCTTAGGTGAGACTTCATCTGCTTCCCAGGTGTTGCCGAAAGGGCCAATAGTTAGGGTTTTGTTGGTGCGTTGTTGAAGCATTGAACCCTGGGTCTGCCCCTGTGCCAACAAATGGTTCCGTTTCTAGGACCTGAAACTGTGATTGTTGGGAACTGAAGAAAATAAATCTCTATGTGTAGATATGTTGTTGTAGTGCGCAATGTTCTACTTGACTTGTGAAGCTCTGTGCTAAGAAAAATAAGTCCGATCTAAAGGAAAGGGGTAAGATCTTAAAGCTTTGTGCTCTGGTAAAGGTAAGATAAGTGGAATTTTTTTCTTCGAAAGTATGAATCTAGGTATGTTTGATAGATTTTTTCCTAGTTTGAAAATTAGGGCACAACTAGAAGAAAGAGTTGATCTGAATAAATTTAGAGATAGTGAAAGATATGTTATTCCTATGCATATAAATAATTTTTGGACTAATAAGTGGATACAGGAACCTAGAAATAATTTTTGCAGATTGCAGGTCCATCACTATGATCCATCATCCCAGTATGCAGTACATAAAGGGTTGGGGATCGTTTAAAAGAAAGAGAGGATTTACACTGTGTTATAACTACAGAAGACCGGGACATCTTGCTAAGGAATGCCCTGGTACAGGTCCTATTTGTCCTTGTTGCAAAGATATTGGTTGTGAGGTTGAGGATTTCCCCAGAATGATTGCTAAAGTTGAAAAGATGAACATGAGATAAGAAAACTATGAAGAAGGTCAAGAAACTAAGGATATGTTAGAAAAATAGAAAGAATCAGAAACTTTGTTATTACATATGGAAGAAACACTGAATGGCCACGGGGACATCAGTTTACCAGAGATCTTAAAAGAAAATCCATGCATAGAAACAAGAATAGGAGACTTCGACATAGACTGTGTATTGGATGAAGAAACACACGTGAATATTATGCCAGAAAGCACTTGAGAAATTTTGGGAAGGCCTGCTATGATTCCTTCATTGGGAGGGATATGATTGTTTAAAGGAAAGATGATAACCCTATGTGGAAGATTTACTAATGTACCTATGACTTCTCATGGAACATCGACCGAAGAATTATTTGAGGTCATTAAGTTTGTTGAGAACAACGCCCCTTTTGCACTTTTGCTAGGAAATACCTGGATTGAGAAAGATCAGATCTGAAGGAAAGCAGAGGAAGAAGCTATAGAATAGAAAAATAAATAATTAAGGGACTTCATGACTAGAAAAATAAAGCGACTAATAGAAGAACAAGAGAATAATTCGAAGCAACAGAGGGCCAGATAATTAGCTGTCGAAGTGGAAAGAAAACAAGAAGGCTTAAAGAACCTGTCCATACAGGAGAGAAGAGCATCCACCCCAAAAATAGTAAGAGAAGAGGTATTACACTCGAACCCTTTGAAAGAACCTCAACAGTGAAAAGTTACTACATTAAGAGAAGATAAGAATCAGAATGGAAAGAGGAACCCAGAGACTCAGATCACAGGAAAGAAGGCAAGAAAACTCAGTAAGAAGAAAGGAAAGTTAGAAAAACTGCAGGAAGTTCTAGAGAAGACTTCGCAGAAGGCAGGCTTACAGTACTTGAAACTCACCGGAATAGAAGAACAACACATAATGGAAATTTGCCAGGACGAAGCTATATGGCCATTGGAGGCGCCCCAAATGTTAGAATGATGCTCCAGAAAGGTTAGAAACACAGTCATTACCGGAAATATCGCCATTGAACCGTTGAGACCGTGCCATAATGGATGGATTCATATTGATTGAGGCATTCCATCCCATTGGAGGATTCTGTTACGACGTTGCTTATTTAACCCGTCGGACGTTGCGTCAGGACTACTTTTTTCAAACTGAGATATCCACGCTAAAAGAGAAGCAATTTCATACCGCACTGTGTTGTCTAGACCTAACCATCCGTCTAATTTCCTTGTCTATTTGTTCACCTACCTGAGTTATTTGATCATGAGTGTGCATGTTGGGAAAACGTAGCGCTGTAGAGAAGTCTGTGGAGGAGATTTTGAAAGAACTTATGGATGAAAAAGTCATGTCCGTAGGAATACAGGCATTGTCGACTGGAGGATTGCAAGCATCCCACTTGACTGCTCGTTGGTCTAGCCGACTGGCTGCTGAGAAAAGAAGAAAGCACTGCAACGATTTGGCGAATGCGAAGCATATCCCGTCGGTCTTGCCGGAGTGCATCCCACCTCTGGCTAGTGCAGTGAACCGTGACAACGTCCTGCGCGACTTCGAGTACATGTTGATCACTACATACCTTCTGAATGGGATATGCGTTGTCGGACCTCAGTTGGGACTGATCCCAGCTCTCAAGATCGATGACTTCAACCTTGGAGACTGAAAAAACTGTGATTCTCACACCATATAGGTACCTGACGAAGACGACTGGGAAGAAGCCCAATATAGTTCCCCAGCTGTGGATTAAGGAGACCGTGAGATCAATAATCCTGAACATCATGAAGATCCCCCACTTCGGTCGACATCAGGAGGTTAATGCGTTATTTAAAATCCTCCTATCATGATATCATGGAGGTTATGTATGGCTTGATAGGCGCGTGACTATGGATCTGACGTTGATCCACTTGATCACTAGATTGAGCATGCAAGGACTGGACCCTCACCAGTTCTATCCAGGGAAGGCTGCAGATCGCTCCCTGACACAGTGGATCAAGGAGGCCTATGGCGATGTGGAGAAGGGGAAGTGAGGATACAAGGTAGCCTCCATCTAGGATGGCACAATGAGCCTTGCCTGTCAGGTGATAGCTGGAAATCTCGTTCGAAAGAACTGGCCAACACAAGTCACAGGGTTCGTAGTCAACCTCGTAGGGAAGTGTGTCGAAGGAATGAAGATGAACTAGGTGAGTTACCTCGTTAATGAATTGGATAAGGAATGTCGCGAAGCACAGGACTAAGGCTACAAATTTCACTTTAGTTGGTTGTTGATTTTAATTTCATTTGTTGCTTGGAAGATGCTGGAAGGAGAAACATTCCCAGAATTCGAGCCATCAGAACCATTGGCCGTGAGGTTCACGACCTTGTAGTATACGAACGATATGGCAAAGCAGTGGCAGCCAAATGTTGTCTTCCAAACTTACTACATATAACTGACGCATGCCATCAAAGAATTTCCACGGATGACCCCAAATACCTTGCATTGATATAGGCCGATAGAAAAGTTTCGTGCAGACCAACACTTTATCTACATCACTGCGTGTAGGGACGAAAGTAAGGAGGAGCTTCAGTCCTACTACAAATTTACCGATGAATACATGGAGGCGATAACCAAGGAATGGCCAGCCAAATTCCTTGTACCGGTCGAAGTTGCAGAACTATCCGACCTCGACATCATCAGAATTCCTTTGGTCACTCGGACTGAGTATGATGGATAGAGCAGTGCAAAGAAAAAGAAGAAAAAGGAGGAAGTGAAGGACATAGATAGTGAGGAGAAGGACAACGCATCGAAGGAAACTACACCTGACTCACCTGTAGGAGGAGGAGGAGACGAAGTAAACCAATAGGAGGAAGGGGAAGAAGACAAGCAAGAAAAGGGGGAAGTGACACCACCAAAGGATTCCCTCACCACAACAGAAGAATCACAGAAGAGGAAGGTTTCCTTGGAGAAAGCTTTGGCAAAAAAGAAGCCATGTGTCAATAAGCCTTAGTCAAAGAATGTGCTCACAGTGGATGATATTGATCTCATCATCACATCTGTAGAAGATGCTTCAGAAGAGATCTTGCAGAAACATGTAGCAAAGCAGGAGTCGATGTATGAAAGAATAGAGAAGGAGCTCAGAGACATCTAGCAAGCTATCCATTCGAGCCGTGTAGTTCCAGCTGCACCTTCTTCAACGAAAAATTTATAATTGGGGGATGAGCCCACCAAATTACACAGATTAATAGATGCAACTGAGGCTTGACTTCGTCGAGTCCAAGAAGAAAAGGAGAAGGTCACCCAATCCATGAAGTAAGAAAAGGTGAGGCCTTAGAGCAACTCCGAACTACGTAGAAAGAGAAAGATGAACTTAGGGCGATGTTTGAAGAGGACAAAGAGAAAATCCAGAAAGAGAAAGACCAATTGCTCATGGAGTAGATTGGGGTTAAAGAGGCAGTGACTAGAGCACTCTAGTCTGTGTCGGGATTGGCACAGGAGGAACCCTAGTCAACTTCAATGCAAGAGGGGAAGCTCGTCGAAGCCATTCAATAGCTTAAAGCAAGGATCATGGAGCTAGAAATCCAAGCAGTACCTAGCACTCTGCAAGAAGTGCAGGATCAGAGGGAAGAAGCTGCCAGTAGCGCAGTAGAAAGAATCAGGGCGTTGGCCTCAAAGTGTAAGAAATTAAGTGATTGAAGTGCGTAGACCTATGAGTGCCTTGCAGAAGATCCACAACTAAGGAAATTGGAAGCACAATTCCAGGAGGTGAAGCAACAGGCATCCATAGTGCAAGTAAAGATGGAGCTTCTTACTGCAGTTGAGAAGATGAAGTTGTCGCAGGAGAAACGCGCAGTTCAACAGCATGTCACTGCCATCCAAAGAAAAGTTATGGAGGTGACACAGAGACTCTAGCTGGTGCAGGATGAAGCCTACACACTTTTTGAAGAGATCGAGGGACAAGGCTCACAGATGTAACAAGTAGTTACGACAGTCAAACAATGCCTGGAAGGGCCTGTCACCGAGCAAGTAATTCAGGAGTTCCCCGAGTATGAGGCTTTGGCGAAGTAGCAAGTCGAGGTAGCTCGAGCTAAGCTAGAGGCCTTCAAAGTAGTATTTCTCATATCAGAGTGACTCGAGACGAGTCATAGGTGAGTGTTGGGGGCCTGTTGACCCTTGACCAAGTTTCGAGGAAACGTTGGTCGTGTTTGACCATTTTTGGGACTTTGACAGGCTTGTTGAAGACGAAGCACCCAGGCGAAGCGGAGATCGTGAGATCTCACCCATTTTTAAGGGATTTTTGGGATTTTAAGGTTTATGTAACGAGTATGGGATGTCGGCCGATGGGTTTACCCATGTTTAGGCCTTTTTGTAATGTATAAATAAGTATCTAAGTGATGTAAGAAGTATTACTTGTAATTGGCTTTGTGCATGACTAGTTGGCTTTGTGCAAGAAGATGTGTTAATACTTGCAGAGATAAGTGAAAGTGATTGTAAGAGGCTTTGTGTAGATAGACTGTGTAAGGATTTGTGCTATTCAGGAGTTGGCTTTGTGCCTTGACCTAATTCTGGGAAGGAGGATCTGACGAGGTGCGCGCAGATCTCCTGTCCTTTGCGGAGTAGGTTCTGTGTCTTTGTGCATAGGAGAAGACGAGTGTAAGGAGATCAAAGACTAATAAAGAAGAAGAATAAGTTGGTGGACGTAGCCCCACACTGGGGTGAACCATGTAAATCCTGTGTTGATATGATTTGTGCAATGTTGATTATGTTGATTATGTTGATATGATTAGTGCTTCATGACTGATGAATGTGAGATCTGAGCTTATGTTATGAGTTAAGAGGTTTTATGGATTAGATCTTGATTTTTGCTGCTCTTATCTATAATAAGGGTTTAACCTACACTGTGAATAAGGCTTAAGAAATAATGCATATTTCTAGCTAAGTGCTTTGTTAAGTGTTGTGATCACAGATCTGTGTCCTAGCTAGGTTGTAGACATCTGATTCCTACAACCCCCCTGCCTCTACCTCGGGTGAGACTTCATCTACTTCGCAGGTGTTTCCGAAAGGGACGATAGTTAGTGTTTTATTGGTGCGGTGTTGAAGCGTTGAACCCTAGGTCTGCCCCTATGCCAACACCCCTCAATCTCCCTCTCTTGCAGATAAGAAGATTTCAACATGAAGAGATCACTTGGACTTGTGTGTTTCTCTTCCTTTGGGAAGCATGGTTGAGGGTGAACCCTAACCATTTCAATTCATAGAGAGGTAGGCATTGTAGCATGGTTAGGTGATGAATTAGTGATGCAAAGACAGTTTGGACGCGCATTTATTGGGGCATATTGACTAACTGTGCCATTAGGAGGACAATGGAGTCAAGTTTCCATAGAAGACTTTGTTTCGAGGTGACTTCATAATGCAACAAGGTGAGGGGCGACTAATCCAAATTATTTTGAAAATGACATGAAGGAAAAAATATAACCGAGATATAATCTCAGGCATCTCCATTGATTTGATAGAGACTGATTCTTCCTCTTAGCTACCTCATTCTACTATGGACTGTATGGAACCCTTTGCTACAACTGAATATCTTCTTCACCACAAATATGTTTTAAATCCTTTTTTGTGTATTCCCCCCCCCCCACTTTATCTATGCATAGTATCTTGATCATCTTTGTGGACTACTTCTCTTCATGTTCTTTGAAATACTTGAGGTGCTCAAACACTTCATATTTTTTCCTAAGAAAATACACCCAAGTGTGCCTTGAGTAATCATTAGTAAAAGTAAATGCATTTTTTTCCTTGCTTATGGAAGGATGAGGGAAAGGCTCCATGAGGTAACTCTGAACAAGATCCAAGGGAGAGGAGGCCCTCCATGCCTTCCATTTCTCAAATTTCTCTTGTAGATGCTTTCCAAGAACACATCCTTGAAAAGATCCTTCTGAAAATTGTATGTCTGACATACCTTTCATCATCCCTAGTTTATTGAGTTTCCGCATGTACCTAAAATTTAAGTGAAAAAATTGTTCATGCCAAAGTATACTATCATCTTTGCATTATTAGGAATGTAGTCTCTAAGATTGTTCCATTGGAGTGTTTGCACCATGAGGTCAATGGCTTTCTTCATGCAAGATGATTCAGGATGATAACCATGATTGTAATAAATGTTCTTTGATTTCCTTTTTTTTCCCTTCTTTCTTTTGAGCTTGAATATTCATTAGAGGGTTTGAAGTTTCATCCCTTTCTTGGATTGAGATCCTTCTTTCCCTTTGATTTCTTTTTGTATTTCGAGTTAGTCTTGCAACTTTCATGCACAATAAGTGACTTCTCTTTGGAGTTTTTGAGTGTTCCCATTTTTGTGAGTTTTTCTTTCTTATGTATTAGGGACTCAATGAATGCATTCAATGTAGGAATTTCCATGTTTCACCCGATGTAATACTTACTCTGTGAAAAGTGGAGTTTCACCTGATTCTACATTACTACAAATTAGAGTTTCCTCCATCTTCACATGTACATCCAATCTTTCATGTTTCTTTCTTAAAAAAGGTAATCGATGAAAAGATCCCAGTTCAAACTATTTTACTAGAGATTAATGTAGAAGGGAAAATCATACAAGAACTATAAGAAATCCTTGAAATGAGGATCAAGCAACTATAGAATCTAAAAATTATTGAGTATCTCGTTAAGTGGAAGAAAATAATAGTAGAAGAGGTGACATGGGAAGATGATTTGTTAATGAAGAAACATCCACAATTAATCAAGTGTTGAGGGAAAAACTTGTTTGAATGGGAGGGACATTTTAAGTCCTACTCTCCTAGATAAACTCCTAGATATTGAGTCATTATATTTATATTGTTATATTAGTGTTGTCGGCTAGGCCCTTTAATTGTAATTACACCCTTTGTCTCATATACATTCCAAGGATACCTACTTTTAGAAATCATCTCATATTGTACATTTCATCTATTGTAAAAGGAGGTTTCCCCCTTTAAGAGGCTCCACATTCATTATTCTCTCATTGTAAGGTGTGGAGTCACTTGTATTTCTCCTTTTAGGTTATTTGGGTGTTTGGTGGATAAAAAAGAATGATCTTGTTCACTATATTATCTTATCTCATTGTATCATTACATCTTCTACCATAAATAACCTCAAATGGACTCATTTTTAATTATTCCTTATATCCATTGTTATAAGAAAACTTTTCAAGATGTAAATAATCATCCCACTTAGTTGGTTTGTTCATCACATACATGTTAAACATATCTTCAAGTGTTTTATTTGTCCTTTGAACTTTTCCATTTGTTTGTGGATGATAAGAACTATTGAAATTTAACTTAGTACCAAACCCTTCAAGCAACCCCTTCCAAACATTGGTAGTAAATTTTGGACCTCTATTTGATATGATCATGGTAGGAATCCCATGCAATATAAGAATTTATTTCATGAAAATATCTATATATCTGCATCTTCTCACTCAACACAATTTCTAAATATCACAAATAAGGGATAAAATTCCAACCCATTCTTACTACAACCATCCCACTCACTTGCTTCTAGTCTACTGGTGCACTTAATTATCAACCTAGGGCTTGTAAGATTGTGAGGTTTCATGCAAAATATATGCAAGCATCATGGATTAATGAGCGAGTTGGACATTTCTTATCATACTGTAAACAACTGTATAGAAACCTAATTATATTTAACTGAAAAGAAGGAAACTGTAGCAACAAAAACACAATTGATGGTTTATATTCATAGGTTCTATAGCTTGAGACCTGCAACAACGTATCATTAACTGATAAACAATGAAATCAATGTTTTTTTAAACACACACTCTTTAAATTATAAAGAGAAATGAAGAGATAAATTTAACTTGACAAACATTTATCCAACTAGATGCAAAATATAAATATACAACATAAAAATATAAACAAAAAGAAGAAGTAGCACCAAGTTATTCCAAAGTGGGATGTTTCTCTATGGAGTGAGGCACTGGAGAAGATTTACAGTTCTAATTCTACTTTAGTATTGAAATTATCATGCACAAAACTAGGGAAATATGTTTGTATTAGGAAAATATAAGATCTACAAAAAATACCATTTTTTTTATTTTATTTTATTTTTTATTTTTTATTTATTTTTTATTCTTTTCTCTGTTTCTACAATCTCCTCCTCTCTTCAGTCTCTCTTTCTTACTCTATCTAAGAAGAGATCATTACTCTATGGTTTAACTAATTAACAAAATCATTGAATGGAAATAATGTTCTTCTCACTTGAAGAATCAATGATTCTTCAAGAGGCTTATAACATTAGTGTAACGTACCCAACCACCCACAGGCTGGGCATGCTACTTCAAGCTCATTTCTAAACTAATTTTGAATTATGATAAATTTTTAATTAATTAAGAGGCATGAAATATTCACATGCAGAGATCAAGATTCATGTTATAGTATAAAGAATGTTTAAACATGCCATGCATAGAAATAACCAACAATTAGGAATATAAAAAATCCACATCTCAGAGATATTAATCAATACACAACAAAAATAAATGTATAGGTAGAGAAACACCTGATAGAGAGCACTTATATTTAATGAAATGAATCACCAACTCGCTTCAGACCAAGGATTTTCCACCCAACCGTAGACACCATTGTTCCAGGTATCAACATCAATGTCACCCCCGAGCCAGGGCTATGAATCCACAAGGATGGTTCTAGAGTGTCACTCGGCTTCCCAAACCATTCAACACTCAATCTCTCACAGGATTCTCAGCACACACAACAATCCAAAGTACACCAGCTCTCTTCTACCCATCTTGCACAACCCAAGAGAATGGACCCCATTCTATGCCACACAGTCCCTCACGATGTCCACCACCTTCCAGGGCTCCAATGCATCTGGTCAAGAATATTCATGCTAGGAATCTTAGTATTCACACCTATGGGAAAAAATTAACACATGCCAATGCATCTCAGACATGTAGGCATTGATTCATTGCTAGAATACACCAACATTCATTACTACCAACAAAACCATGGCTCCTCTCCACAATTCGTTTTTCTTTCCCAAGCCAAGATCAAAATGAATGAGGAATGAAGAGTGGGTGAAAGAACGAATGGAGAGAGAAGAAAATGAACAATGTGAACAATGAATAATGAGTGAGGTAGTGAACCTCCCCAAACAAAACAAAAATGGGTTTATGCATTTCTTGGAATTAAAGAAACACATGGCCTTTCCCCAAAAAGCTCATGTAATTGATATTCTCCATTAAAACAAATGGGTAAATACAAATATAAAATAAACACTTAGCCCCTCAATCCCCCTCTCTTGTGGAATCATAGCCCCTTATAACTCTTGTCCTTGTTCGTCTAGTAGCCAGTGATGTATTTATTGTTAATAATGATGAAAACATTAGATTTCCTAGGCACACTGGTCTCTTTTAATTGTTTGGGAACTCTAGCCTTTCATAAATTCAAAAAATACATTATTTAATATGGGGCTCAAAACTGAGGTATTACAATTTTTCATAGCCATTTAATCAAAGAAAAGCGTCTGATTCAATTACAGTTACAAACGTAATAAAATCGAGCATCTAACATAACTAAGAAACCAAAGCAGTTGCTTGAATATAACACAGTCTTAATTCTTCCATAGATGCTTCATACTATAGTCAAAGGAATCTATGCATTCATCATCATAGTATAAAGCTACTCTAACATCATAGAAACTTCTATTTCTGGTCCACGATTATGTAGAAATTGAATAACAACAGTGCAATTTTTGGAAACTAGTAACGGGTGACAAGTGGAACAACAGTGCAATTTTTGGAAACTAGTAACATGTGGCAAGTGGCATGCTCACTATCCTGGATTCATGGATTCACAGTACTGGTTTTGATTACCAAGGCTCGTAGTAGTGGTGTTGTTGATTAGGATTTGCAGTAGCACACAACATGCATAGGTCCGTAGAAAATGGTGAACCTCACAATTCCTCAAAAAACAGGGTTCTGTAGCATTTTGTTTCTTCCTTAGCACCCATTTCTTTGACTTTTGTAGGATGCATCCAATCTATAGAAACTTTATGATCAATAGTTTAGGCAAAAAATACACCAGTTCTACCAAATGTACTACATAATCCATTAAATTTCCAATAAAATAGAGAGAGGTATATATGAATGTTATCTTAGCCAGAATGGTTATAGTTATCTATACAAAGAGGTGAAAAAAGAGCAATGAAATGTGAAAACGAAAGGGAAAATATGATATAATCATGCCAAAACATGGTCCCATTAAAAGGATTAGCTTGTTTATCTCTAGGTCAAAGTTCAATAGAAATTAGAGCTCCCATCCAATTTATAAGGAGTAATTTGGCCTTTGAAATCCCCTTTAAAGCATTGGGATCTCCACTTTGACAAAATATCTTTCACATTGGAACTAGCGCTTTATAGAGTTCAAAATTTCTCTATAAAATAAATACATGGGGCAACATTTGAAGGACAAGAAGAATTGCAAGGTTATTCTATAAGAATGAGATTGGAGATCATCTATCTTTCTCTCTAATCTCTAGTATTCATTACCTTCATGCTTGTTTGTGTTCTTTCCTTGAAGAACAAAGGATTATTCATTCACCATTGTTAGAGAGGGATTTCAAGAAGCAAAATGGCCCATCCCAAGGAAAGTGTTGGGGCTCATTTGCATCCAACCATTCTCCCTGAGTGTTGTTACTCATGTTCATGCCTTTCCATTGGACTAATATACATGGGTATTATTATTTCCATCTAGGCTTTTATGACTTGTAATTCAATTTCTAGTTTAGTTTTATGCATGCTTCTTTTCTTTATTTTACAACAATAATACTCTTATGGTTGTCCCACAACTAATCGTTGTATGTTGTTTATCTCACATCCTATCTTAAAAAAGGATATTTTTCTCACCTATGCAACAAAATCCCCAAAATTGTGATAGTGAGGCTAGAGTATCCCAAGTGGTTAGGTCAATCAGTTTTCACCAATATTTGTTTTTGTAAAACCATGGGAATTGATAACTGGTTAGAATTCCTTAGGTTAAGACTAGGATCAAACCAATTGGATACCACTGTAAATCAAGATTATATCCAACATTAGGCAATCCATATATACCAATAACTTATGACTTAGAATGGACCAAATCTCATAATTCATTGGGGATTTAAATGTGGGTGGAGACAAGTGCAATACCTACCTTCCCACCACTTAAGCTATTACCCCTCGATCTTTTGTCACCAATGTTTCTAGGAATTTGGATGATTTCATTTTAACAAGTGCCTAATTCTAACCCTCTTAGGTGAGACACACTAGTATACATCAACAGGTTTAGTAGGGATGCCATACAATGATGTGGAGAACTATCTCTTAGCTTTCCCCATAAAATTTTCTATAGAAAAATAATAGTAAGGTAGAAATTATGAAAGTGGATAAAAAGGTGAAATGAAATAGATGACTAAGTCTTTGTCCTTTACCTATATCCTTGGTAACCAGGAAGGTGGGAGTGGAGATATACCATGAGTTATAATATCTAGAGTTTCATTTGTGTCACAATACGTCAAATTGATGTATTGACTAAGCCTCTAATTAAGGTTTAGTTTGTGATATTATAACTGCAAGGCCTTGGGAGATTATCTCGGGTGTGCACACTTCCACCATAGACCAAATTGGGAATGCAATACAAATGATACAAATGAGAAAAAAAACTTCTTCATATAGAGGGGAGTTGGGGTTCCTTGGGCGCACAACATGCCAAGGGATGAATCCACCCAAGGTGGCTTGCGACACTAGTTAGATGATGGATGGTTTAGTGAAGAGATGAGGGAAATACTTGGGTGATCCATCGACAAAGGGAAAATTGTCTAGGCCATGGGGGTGCACTTAGAAAATTCTGTTTGAATCACCAAAGGGCGTGCACACCTAAGACGATGAGTCGGTTAGACGGATGGGGTGGGCTGGCATGAGGGGCACACCAAGGATGGGCATGTTGGTCCCAAGGGGTAAGACAATTGAGAGTGCATGGGTTCGTTAGGCGACCGAGTCTATGAAGGGGAAGGACAATTCATTTGAAATGGGTTTGTGAAGGGGTGCAACACCTCAAAAGGATGCGGCAGTTAATGATGGTGACCTCTGGAGAGCCTATAAGAGAATAAGGACACACAACCAAGGAAGGGAGTTTTGAGAAGAAAAAGAGACAAGGATATCTCTTTGATTCTGATGAAGATGAAAAGGAGGAGCTCCCTTAAGGATCCAAGTCGTTCCACTCTAGGAGAACTTGTGATGACTTGAGGAGGAGGGTTCGATGGAGAGATATGGGTAAATTTCTCTTTGGAAGATTTTTGCTAAGTCTAGAAACGAAAGTCTGTGGAGGTATGTGTGAGGAAGAACCAAAATTTGTGAAGTCTATGGAAACGAAGAGTTGGAGGCATGCCTAAGGTGAACCATAGGTGGTTGTGAATATGGTTGTGATGGAGAGTCTCGGTGAAGGATCTATTCATGAGTGTCTTGGTGAGGTGAGGCGAGTCATTTAACTCTTATCTATTGTAAACAGAGTTGGTAGTGCTAATATTGTCACTGTTATTCTATAACAAATACTTAGTCAGGTGTTAGGCATAGTTTGTGCCACCTTAATTATATCCGAGTTTGTCTTTCATATGTTCCATTGTTCTCTTATCTTCTTATGTTCTTGGATGTATTCTTAAAAATGAATAAGTGTTAAAGAAATTAATGAATGTCTAAGTATATAAGAGTTGCATTGGAGTAGGAGTGTGACTCATTGGTAGCCTAGAATGGAGTATGGGTATGCTCTAGGTGAAGAGGTGTATTCCAAATGAAGTAACCTTGGTGTTTCCGATAAGACAAGCGAGAAATGTTGCGGTGTCACACGCCCTCAAGATGGGCATGAACATAAGGAACATTGTGGGTATGTGATATATGGTATCAAAGTGAATTCATTGCAGATTCTGGAGAAGGGTTGGCGAGATATTCACCACTATCTCAACGATAGATGGTATCGGAGCTTGTTGCGAATTTAGTTCAGTGGGAAGGTTCACAGGCTTGGTGAACAATTTGGTGCATAAGAAAATTTCATCATAGAATTTACATCAAAATTACGACATAGGTTCGGTTGACAATGCGATGAGAAAGTTGAGTTGGCTGCACATCTTGTGCAAACTATGAGTAGAGTTTGTGGTGAAACAAAGCACTTGGATAGGGTGAGTGATCGTAGAACTTGTCGTAAAGTTAATCATATAAATTGTTGTAGACTTGATTGAAGATCATACTTGGTTGGTTTGATTCATGACAAAAGTTAGTGACAAACCTGTTGTTCACACCTTGGAGAGACCAGACACAAATTTCATTAGAGAACCGAGAACTTGGGCAAGGCAGTTGAACACATGACTATTGCATGACATGTCGAAAAGTCAATTGGGTTGATTCATGATGGAAGTCAACTCCATACCTATTGTGCAAACCTTGGAGATACCAGACATAGAGTTCATTGGAGAACCGAGCACTTGGGAAAGGAAGATGATTGCATGATTCGTTGCATGACTTTCCATAGATATAATCACGGAAGTGGATGAATGGACTCATCCTTGTATTGCAGCAGAGAGTGATTGAGGGGATTTCATGAGGAGAGTTGGTTTCTTGGGCAAGGGAAGGTCCAAGACAATATACTTAAAACATGTTTGCAACAAACGATGCCATTGGAAAGGTATGGTTGGGTTGAGTTCTTTGAAGGGAAGACATATGACTTGGCAGTTCAAGTGCATTCCATTTCTATGGTGAAAATCGACAGACTTGAGGGTGACTCAATTGGTCCATATTTGAAGAATTCATGCAATAGTACGCTTTGGTTAGGAAAACGTGCAAAGAGATTAGGATGAATTAGTTCGATGAGTCTTGTGGTGGACTTAGGAATATTTGGAAGCAATCATGAAGGTAGCTTGAGGAAGCTTCCTAAATCTTGATGAGATGTGTTGGATAGGTCATTGCGGTGGTGGGTAGTAAAGTCTGAACGTGACGAGTTCAAGGGGATGGATGAGGAACCCTAGTTCTTGGTGCCTTAACCATATTTTTTGCATCAGGTGGTGATTTGATGATTCACGATGACAGTGCCAGATTTTGGACGCATGCAGTAGGTGGAAAGAAGTTTGTTCGAGGAGACAGATGGAGTCAGAAAAATAGTCAACCAAAAATTATTGCCAATCAACCTGAATGGGAAGAATGAAAACCAAGTGACTTGGGTGGTGTTCGCTCGCCTTTGGTATTGGACATTGGATGAGGTAGAGCACACCTTGGTGACTTGTGAATGATTTTGTGATGACTGAGAGATCTCGTAGGGGTCGATGGTTGAGGTTGGTAGAAGTTTTGGAGCGAACGTGCCTAAGGCATGGAATTTCTTTGAGGTGACTCATTCCAGTTGGAGCGATTTGGATAGTTTATTGGGACATTTGAGGAGTGTAGGAAAGTTGGCCACACTCATCGTAGATGTTGAGTTGCGTTGAGGTGACTTGACGAAAGGAGGGGAGTTGAGGACTTGCTTTTGTTTAGAAGATTGTGTAGATAGGAATATGGCAACATGAAGAGATCACTTGGAATTATGTGTTTCTCTTCCTTTGGGAAGCATGGCTGAGGGTGAACCCTAACCATTCCAAGGAATAGAGAGGTAGGCGTTGTAGCATGGTTAGGTGATGAATTAGTGATGCAAAGACAGTCTGGATGTGAAATTCTTGGGGAATATTTACTAAATCTTCCATGAGGAGGACAATGGAGTCAAGTTTCCATAGAAGACTTTATTTCGGGGTGACTTCATAATGCAACAAGGTGAGGGATGACTAATCCAGATTATTTTGAGAATGACATGAAGGAAAAAATATATTGATATATAACAATGAAATACACAAAAATATAGAAGAGAACACAAAAATATAGTTAAACCCAACTTCTATTACTGAATAAGATATACAAACACTGCATAACACATACTGGAAAATCATGTAGGTTATCTGTAAAAAGAAAGAGATGTTTGCTACGCTTCATTCACAAGAAGCTTTACATCACACTCCATTGCATGCTTAAAGGGAATCCTTCACCTCAATTATATATGAGAGAGTGAGAGGAGAACAATTCCCATGATGCATGTGGGATAATTGGACTAAGTTTATAAAATGCCATAGGCATGTAAAACACTAGGACTTCCTGGGGAGTCACCAATCCCAATACTACTTTAGCCTGAGCGTGCTTAACTGCAGAGTTCTAATGGGATCCAACGCATTAACGTTATGTTATAGGAATGTACATAAGACCACTAAGAAATCATTAAATGATGTCTGTAATTAAGAAATGAAGATGACATTACATTCCATTCCCCATCAAACGGGTGAATATCATGGTTTATCAAAACCACGGGCTCAAAATGGTGATTTAGTGTAAGAGGTTGATGGCCATTGAGATCCATCTAGATCATTCCTTCCCCCTTAGGAAGCAATGGTTCCCATTGCGTCAAGTTCCCTTGGGAGACGGGGATACTTCTGCTAAATCTGAAGCTTGGTGCACTACTTGCCTTGCTGAAAAAGTTGTCCTGCTTATCTTGTTGAAGGATGTCATGAACTTGTTGCTGGGGGGGTTGGATTCGTTCAACCAATCTAGCCACATGATCTACCAGAGTGTGGTAGGACTCTGTCGGTGAATATGCAAAATGAAAAGTATGAAGGGTTCTATTATAACCTTGCTTGATTGGGAAGTGTAGAGGCACCCCTGTAGGTGCAACAAGAACATATTGGTACTCATATACAATCTTGTTGATCTACTTCTGCTGGACATAAAGGTCTTGGGTTGAGGCTATAGTGGTTGCAGTGTCCTTCTGTTCACCTTCTGCTCGGATTGTGAAGAGGCTAAACTTTGCAGTATGAGAGATTACTCTGTGGCATTGTTTTGGTGGGACGATAGTCGAAACTACCTCTGGTATTCGGTATAGATGACCCCCCAAAGTAACAATGACGCCACAAGGTCGATACTTATAAACATCATGACACATCCACATATATGGTTGGCCTAATAGAACATCAAAGACTTCTAGTGGGGAAACATCACACAATACCTCATCCTTGAAGGGCTTGATGTTGTAGGACATGTGAAACTGCTGGATGACACAAAGATCTTGACCCTAGGAAAGCCACTCGATGTTGTATGGTTGTGGGTGTGGTGTTGTTGGAAAATCTAACCGCTTGACAACCTCTGCTGAGATGCTTTTATTTTGGCTTCCGCTATCAACAATAAAATGTAGTGGGGTCCCCTTCACCCCCATCTGTGAATGGAAGAGTTGGTCCCCCTCCTTAGGCTCCTATTCTGGTTGGATTGTTGTAGTTGCGCCAATAGCAGTGGGTTCTGTATCAATGATCTATCTCCTTTTATTATTTTATGCATCAGGGTCCAAGTCGGGGTTCGACTCTTTGTCTTTGAGCTTGACCACCAATGATTGTATTAAGCGACATTCATTAGTGTTGTGCCAAGGGCTATTGTGGAACTCACACCACTTTTTGATGTCTTTCTTAGACGTCCTGTTACCCTTATTTTCCTACATCTGGGACTGACTCTCTTGAGGTTGGCCTTCCTTGATCTGTCCATGCTTCTCTCACTTACTCTGCTGCTTGAATTTCTGCTCAATTTTGACTTCATATGGATAAGTAACTCCCAATGAGGAGATGTCCAAGAAATCTATATTTGTTTGGATGTACCTATGTAGACCACTGCGGTTCTTCAAAACCATGTTTCACTCGGAGTCTTTGATACCCATATTTGAGCGCAAGGTATGAAAGATGTTGGTGTATTCCAACATCCTCTGGTCTCTTTTTTGACGCAGAGTTGTCCATCTCTTGTATTGGTCATCATAGTTTCTGACAGGGTAGAACTCCTCCTTTAGGGCATCTATAAAGGCCGCCCAAGTGGGTTCTCTCCCAAATAGTGTAGATTCATCCATGGTGTACCTCTCCCAGTAACCTTCCCACCAAGATATGACATGGGGAAGGGATTTAAGGAGCGCAAAGGTGATCTTTTCACTGTCGGAATTTTTTTGGACAGAGTAATAACCTTCTAGCAGATTCAACCATTTTTCTAGAGCATCTGCATCTATCTAGCCTTCAAATAAAGGGATATAAAAATTGACTTGTACCTTGAAGGGCGTCACACTTGCGAAATTGTTTCTTGTCTAAGATGCCTCGGCTACCACCATCGGTAGTCTTCAAAGGATCTGAGCAAAGTTGTCCATCATATCATTCCTTTGTCGCACAAGGGATTCCTCGAGCAACGTCTTGAAAGGATCTCCTGCTATGTCATCTATCTTTTCTTCCGCCATAGGAGGTCGCTTGGGCTAGTGAAAGTGGTTTTCCTCAAGAAAAACTAGCTTGAGACCTAAATCTCTATACCCTGACCTCGTCGGGGACCTGCTTTGAGAAATGACAAGGAGGAGAATGCTCTGATACCACTGATCCATATTATTTTGAGAATGACATGAAGGAAAAAATATAATCGAGATATAACAATGAAATACACAAAAATATAGAAGAGAACACATAAATACAATGACACCCAACTTCTATTACTGAATAAGATAGAAAAACACAGTAGAACACAAATTGGAAAATAGGGTAGCTTATCTTTAAAAAGAAAGAGTCGTTGGCTACGCTTCATTCACAAGAAGCTTTACATCACACTCCATTGCATGCTTAAAAGGCCTCCTTCACCTCAATTATATATGAGAGAGTGAGAGGAGAACAATTCGCATGATGCATGTGGGATAAATTGGACTAAGTTTATAAAATGCCATAGGCATGTAAAACACTAGGACTTCCTGGGAGGTCACCCATCCCAATAATACTCTGGCCTCAATACTACTCTATCCTAAGTGTGCTTAGTTGCGGAGTTCCAATGGGATCCAGTGCATTAACATTATGTTGTAGGCATGTACATAAGACCACTAAGAAATCATTAAATGATGTTTGTAATTAACAACTGAAGATGACATTACATTCCATTCCCCATCAAAAGGGTGAATATCATGGTTTATCAAAACCACAAGCTCAAAATGGTGATTCAGTGGAAGAGGTGGATGGCCACTGAGATCCATCTGGATCAACGACCTTGCCTTGGTTTGAGATCGTTGTGCAGATGGACAAAATTGTGGAAGGAGGTGAGCAGTTGTGCATGAGGGTGTGTAGTCTCAAGGGGTGTGATGGTTGAACTGACCATTCAACTAGTTCACTGCTTGGGCAAGAGAGGTAGCATGACAAGGGGGTCAAGAGTACATACACACCTGTAATTTCAAAGTGCATCACTTAGACATTATGGAGGATCTCCTTGACGAAGATCAGATGATGGCAACGATAATGAGGAAAGGACGTGCAGTTTCCTTAGTCTTTGGAGTTTGACAAAGTGACAAATATGTGACAAAAAGGACTAAGTTTGGGCATGAGGAAGTGCACTCTCATGAGTCAGGCATGAAGGTTGGACTAGATACCCAATCAATCCAATCCATGGGGGATATCAGTTTGCAGAGCCATGTCAAAGTTGGTTTAAGCATGAGTGTAGCAACGAGATCATAGGAGTTCAACACTTAGGAAATATTTGAGGTGAAGAGGGAAACAATCAATTGTAGTAGGCAACGACAACAACAATGAAATTGAACATCAGTAAGTCAACAACATCCTAGCACAAAAGTGCAACAGATTTGGGGGAGTTTCATCTTTGGAGTTGGGTGAAGTGGCATCGTGGAATGAGGTATTAGATTGTGCAGAGTTGGGTGCAATACATTTTGGTTTGAGGAAACTTGGAGTTTCCACTTTGGCATAATTTTGGGGTTTCCAGTTGGTACAGACTTGGAGATCGTATATTTTTTGGATGTTTCCACATACAACAATGACTTGAGGTGGGGGAGGATGTAATTCCTTGGGAGATTAGCTCGAGTGTGCACAATTCCACCACATACCGAATCAAGAAGGCAAGACGATCGATACGAATGAAGAAACAAACGTCTTCATATAGAGGGGAGTTGGGGTTCCTTGGGAATGTGACATGCCAAGGGATGAATCCATACAAGGTGCATTGTGATGCAAGTTATACGACGAACGATTTAACGAAGAGTTGAGGGAAGAACTTGGGCACTCCATCAACGAAGCAAAAAATGGCTAAGGCATGGGGGGCACACTTAGGCAAGTTGACTTGACTCACCTAATGGGTGGGTGTACCCAAGACGACGTGTTAGTTACTTGGATGGGGTGTGTCGGCATGAGGATCCCACCAAGTATGGGCACGTCGGTCCCAAGGAGCACAACGATTGAGACCACATGGGTTCGTTGGGCGATCGAGTCATCGAAGGGGCATGATGATTCGTTGGACATGGGTTCACAAAGGGGTGTGACACCCCCAAAGGACGCCCCTTCGCGAACCAAATAAAATATTCCAACACCATAATCAAACATAATGCATGCAACATCTTGCGTCCATGGTTATTCCCTTTACATACAACAAAATAAATGTATGACTCTAGAATAGAGGAGAGTCAAGGTGACATCCAACTTCTAATTGTTAAGAAAAATGATCATTTAGAGAAAACATGGATAAGCATTAATGCATAATGTTATGAATTCTATCAAAGGTTATCCTTTTGACAAGTGAATAATGTTATGAACGTTATCAATGAAGATCTTTTAGAGCCATAGTTATGGAATAAAAATTGGATTTGAATGTAATGTTGTCATGGAATTGACAATTTGTTTTTTTAATAACTACAATGTTGTCGCTATTGCGACGTCTTGGAGTGTCGCTCCCATAGCAAACACTTCGGAGCTGATCCTCTTGCCGTCGGTGTTGCCACCATTGCCTACGTCGGTCTTACGACGCCTGGAGACATTGCTCCCAATGTAAACATGTCAGAGATGATCCTCTTACCATCGGTGGAGAGACGTTCCCCTACGTCGGTCTTACGACGCCTGGAGACGTCGCTCCCATAGAAAACATGTCGAAGATGATCCTCTTACCATTGTTGGAGAGACGTTACCCTACGTCGGTTTTACGACATCCGAGAACATCACTCTCATAGCACACACGTAGTGGAGACCGACGAAATGGGATGTCGGAATTTCGATGTCTATGACGTCGCTGTAGTGACGACTATATGGGGTTTGGACAATCAAATCTGAGATGACACGTGTCTGCATGAAATGTCGCAATAAAGACGATAGCTATGGCATCCAAAAAGCGACGTCATGTGAAACGATGTTTGAGGGGGTCCGTTGTTTGTCGTTCTCCCGAAAGGATGGTGGGTTTCTTCCTTAAGAGTCTTCATAGAAACTCTTGTTCTGTGCCTACTATGTGTCTTTGATCTTGGTTACTATAAGTGGTTCTTTCGTAAGTACCTTCTTATGAGTCGTTCTATGCATAGAGAGAAATTGGATAGTGTTCACAAGGTAGCAGTCAACCTAGAAGGGTAAGAGACAAAACCAATGCTGGAAGAAAATGCGAAGGTCGTGGAAAGTGCTACAATCGTGTCTTGTGCAACAAACACTATGTAGAAGGTATGCAGGAGGTTTTGGAAGATCTGAATCAATCATGAACATGAAAAAAAGTAAAAGCGGTGCCTAGGGATGAGCCCTCCTTTGTTGGCCAAAAAACACCATGTAAAAGATGCTTTTTATTAAAAAACGTGAATGTACAATTCTGGTCTCCTACCCATACAAATTTCCTCTCTTTCTCTTGCTTGCCTGACTTGCACTCTTCCCCAAGCTCATTATACTCAACCCCCATGCTCTGAATAACTATGAGAAGTGACTCTCACACCAACCCTCGTATATGAATTCAATGATTGTGCTCTAGAACACTCAAAAACTAATATAAAGTTCATGATAAAGATAATTTAGAAAGAAATGGTTTGAGTTTAATAAACATAGGTAAACAAAAATGTTACAAAACTAAGGCCAAATAAGAACTCAAATTTTTTTATTGGTAAAATAAAACATGTTTAAGTGTTTGTATCATACATAAAAGTGTCATAAAAAAAACTTTGCATAAGTAGCTCTTATATACATTGAAATGTGTGCAAGGTAAGTCACGTGGATTTCTAATAGTTCACCTAGGCTAAAGGGAAGGACTAATAACAAAGGCTCTAATTAATGCTGAGTTTGAGATATTAGAATCATGATGGATAAGATAAAGATTCTTCCCCATAAAAGTTCTTCCCATTGCAACAAAAACTTATATGGCATAATTTATAATGATTGCAACAAAAACTTATAAGGTATAATCTATAATGATTACTATATCAAAGTAATACTCCCTCCTCTTACGACTTCGGATCCCTCGCTTTGAAAGATTTCTAATATTAATTTATAGTTTATCATATTTTCCACGGGGCATTACTTGACCCATAGTCACAGCATTTGACAAATGAAACCCTAAGCCGACTTCTGTCGAGATTTGAAGTCAATCAATACAACACCCTAAGTCAATCAATACAACACTTAGATTTTATACATGATATAGGGATCCACTATATATATATTAAATATGAATTTATTTATTTTTTTGTCGATCAGTACAACGAGTTGTCTGTCTATCATAAGCACGAACGAGTCTGTGGAGAAATTATTCTTAGAAGTGAATATGGCGAATTAGTGTATTTAAGTTGTAATTTTTCGTGGGCGAGGATTAGATTTGTTTATAGTTGATGCAATTAAATAATGGAAATGAAAAGGAAATGGATTTTTCTATTTTTTTTCTAATTTATAGATAATCTAATTAAAGAATGAAGAATGGAAAAAAAGGAAAGGGTTTTTTTTCCAATTCTTCTCAGTAATAGTTCACTCTTCATAATGATATTCCAATAAGGATCATGTTGTGAACTCTTTTTTATTGTTTTTTATTTATTTATTATTATTATTATGTATTTTTTAATGTAACAAATCTTTGATCCTTGATTTGATCTATTAGATTGAGTGAGATAACTTATGAGTAATTTGAAATTTATCAATATGTTTTACTTTAACTAGGAAAATATGGTACTTGTACTATAAATTATTCTTTCCATTACTATATATTTATGTTTGATGTTTTGATGATTTATGGTTTTTAGTTTGGTTGGTTTGTTAATAATTACATTGATCTATTACAATCTTTAGAAAAAATATGTTTCTTTATATATGATTTATACATTTAAAAGAAGAAAAAAAAATTGTATATAGGTAACACCCTTTTGGGTATGAGGGATATTGTAAGTTTAGAAAAATAGATTTATAATCTTACATTAGTCCCATGGAGAATGTAAGCAAAGATGAAGCTACCAAAGTTTGGAAGCAAGAGTTTAATATTATTTATGACACATTTTTTATAGGTTTCTAGAGACGATGTAGCAGATATGACTCAGTCAATTGTAAGTGCATTCAGAGCATCTACCTTCAAGGGGGGGGGGAGCAACTTTATCCTCATTCTTGATGCCAATCATTCAACTATTATCACCCTCATTATCATCACTATCATAATTTTCCATCAATTTTCTTCAACTTCTCCGTTTTAATAATAACTGTCCTCATCCTTGTCATCATCATTGTCATAATAGGGAAATTCACTGAAAGGATTAAATAAACCTACTCCATGAATCTATGGCATGGTTAATGTATGTATTTCATTTCACATATTTGTGAGGAGATATGTTTTATATGTACGTGGCACAATTTATTTCTTTAACCCAAAATTTAGAGGGAAGGGACTTTGCATGCAACATGCAACTTGCCATCTCTTTTAGAGACTGATTCTTCCTCTCAGCTACCTATTTCTACTATGGACTGTACAAAACCCTTTTCTGCAACTCAATATCTTCTTCACCACAAAGATGTTTTAAATCCTTTTTTGTGTACTCCCCCCCCTATATCTATTCATAGGATCTTGATCATCTTCATGGACTGTTTCTCTACATGTTCTTGGAAATAATTGAGGTGCTCAAACACTTCATATTTTTTCCTAAGAAAATACACCCAAGTGTGCCTTGAGTAATCACTAGTAAAAGTCAACGCATGTTTTTTCTTGCTTATGGAAGGACGAGGGAAAGGACCCATGAGGTATCTATGAACAAGCTCCAAGGGAGAAGAGGCCCTCCTTGCCTTCTCTTTCTCAAATTTCTCTTGCAGATGCTTTCCAAGAACACATCCTTCTGAATATTGTATGTTCGACATACCTTTCATCATCCCTAGTTTACTGAGTTGCCACATGTACCTAAAATTTAAGTTACAAAATCATTCATGCCAAAGTATACTATCATCTTTGCATTATCATGAATGTAGTCTCCAAGATTGTTCCATTGGAGTGTTTGCACCATGAGGTCAATGGTTTTCTTCATGCAAGATGATTCAGGATGATAACCATGATTGCAGTAAATGCACTTTGATTTCCTTTTTTTCCCCTTCTTTCTTTTGATCTTGAGGATTCATTAGAGGTTTTGAAGTTGCATCCCTTTCTTGGATTGATATCCTTCTTTCCCTTTGATTTATTTTTGTATTTCGAGTTAGTCTTGCAATTTTCATGCAAAATAAGTGCATTCTCTTTGGAGTTTTTGAGTGTTCACATTTTTGTGAGTTTTTCTTTCTCATGTATTAGGGACTCAATAAATGCATTCAATGTAGGAATTTATATGTTTCACCTGAGGTAATACTTACTCTGTGAAAAGTGGAGCTTCACCCAATTCTACATTGCTACAAATCAGAGTTTCCTCCATCTTCACATGTACATCCAATCTTCCATGTTTCTTTCTTAAATAAGGTAATCGATGAAAAGATCCTAGTTCAAACTATTTTACTAGAGATGAATGAAGAAGGGAAAATCATACTATAACTATAAACAATCCTTGAAATGAGGATCAAGAAACTATAGAATCCAAAAATTATTGAGTATCTCATCAAGTGGAAGAATTAATAGTACAAGAGGTGACATGGGAAGATGAGTTGTTAATTAAGAAACATCCACAATTAATCAAGTGTTGAGGGAAAAACTTGTTTGAATGGGAGGGGCATTTTAATTCCTACATAAACTCCTAGATATTGAGTCATTATATTTATATTGTTATATTAGTGTTGTCGGCTAGACCCTTTAATTGTAATTACACCCTTTGTCTCCTATATATTCCAAGGATACCTGCTTTTAGAAATCATCTCATATTGTACATTTCATCTATTGTAAAAGGAGGTTTCCCCCCTTTAAGAGGCTCCACATTCATTATTCTCTCATTGTAGGGTGTGGGGTCACTTCTCTTTCTCCTTTTATGTTATTTGGGTGTTTGGTGCATAAAAAAACATGATCTTGTTCACTTGTCCTTTGAACTTGTCCATTTGTTTGTGGATGATAAGAAATATTAAAATTTAACTTAGTACGAAACCCTTCAAGCAACCCCTTCCAAAAATTGGTAGTAAGTTTTGGACCTCTATTTGATATGATCATGGTAGGAATCCCATGCAATCTAAGAATTTATTTCATGAAAATATCTACAATGTTCACTACTTTATATGTGGGATGTTTGGGAATAAAATGGGAAACCTTTCTCAATTTATCAACTATAATTATTATGGCATTGTGTTGAATCAACTCGTTATATATCTGCATCTTCTCACTCAAGACAATTTCTAAATATCACAAATAAGGGATAACATTCCAACCCATTCTTACTACAACCATCCCACTCACTTGCCTCTATTACCCCTCAATCCTACACAACATAAGTAATGGGATACCTATCACTTATAAATACTCCCTTAGGCTATCCCACTTCGCATTGGTAATCTAACATCAGTTTCCTAGGGAATACCTAATGTAGAGAACTAGGGAGTCTCAACTATAACTTGAATATTATGCATAAACTCAATCATATCTTCTACATTTATCTATGGCCACATATTCCATTATCATAATGCACTTTCAACACCACCATATGAATGAGAGAATGAATGAATTAATTTTCTCCCAAATGTTGAGAGAATCCCTCCCAAGGCTTCTATCAATACCATGCTTACATGAGGAATATGTTCGCACCCATAATATTGGGAAAGTAGTACATGGATCACATAAGGAAAGGGGGTAGGAAACCTTAGGAAGTACATTCTTTGAATACACAATGAAATATTATTAATTTGACCACCCTACTTCCCCACTCATTACTGCATTGCCCCCATGGTGCTTCAAGGGATTTTTATCCCCCGAATGTAGTTATTTATTGTATTATTATTATTTTTGTTATTAATTCCAATAATAATTAAATGGTAATTAACTTACCAACTTACCACATATTTAAACATCTCACCAATTTTTGATATGGGGTCCCCTTGGAATGATATCATCCTCACTGCTATTATTTTCAATAATAAACCTGTGTCTTCATTCGTTAGTTGCGCCTATAATAATCATATCAAAAAACATGCATGTTATAGCCATTTTATGCAACGATTATCCCATTCTTAGGAATTTTAATTTCACAATATAAGCATATATAATCATAACACAAGATTAAGTGTGAAATTCATTCCAATACTTATTTTTATGAATATTTATCTACTCCACATGGTTTCCAAGCTAAATCATCCCCTTCTCTACTAAACAATACCTTGGGCGATCCATCATTTACCAAGGCTTTCACATGTAAGAAGCTAACCAAATTATAGAGTTTTACTACTAGGGAATCCCAATGATATCCTATAATAAATGAATAATTTATAATGATCAAGGTATACCATTGGTTCTAGTGTCATCATAATAACCTTTTTGTTGTGATTTCCAACTTACAATAACCATTATTTTCCCTTACTAGGTAGATCTCTCGACAACCAATGTCACAAACATACTAGTATTATGAGTCATCTATTTATATTTCAACCAACATTGGAAATTGTTATTACAATACTCACATCTAAATAATATAGGAAATTCTACATAATACTTAACTTTTGATTGTGTAGGCAATAGTCCCTTACTTTACTATGGCTTAATTTCATTTTCATATCCAAGACATCTCTTTATCCAAATTTGTTCTTTCGATAGAGCTTTGATGTTGTCAAATAAAACATGAATACTTATGTATACAATTATTTCACTATGATAGCCACAATATCCCAAGAAATAGTCTCAGGATTATGGTCATACCAATAATTCAATCACTTTCAGTTGGTAACATATTGAATATAATGAAATATGGTACAAGCATGCATTCATACAATGCAATCACACATTTTTTCCAACACACATGTATGCATAGCAACAAATTGAACACTCCAACATCACATACAATACCACATTCTCGTGTCATGCATTCCACCATGACAAGTTGGAAGGTTTATCAAATGCCTCAACACATCACC